>CAJUYC020000043.1:17500-22500 GCA_910591585.2 Nysson spinosus | reverse complement strand
GGACGTCCGTGCAAGCGGACGCCCTCCATGAAGCCCTGACGAGTAGGAGGGTCGCGGCGGTGTGCGCAGAAGGGTCTGGGCGTGAGCCTGCCTGGAGCCGCCGTCGGTGCAGATCTTGGTGGTAGTAGCAAATACTCCAGCGAGGCCCTGGAGGACTGACGTGGAGAAGGGTTTCGTGTGAACAGCCGTTGCACACGAGTCAGTCGATCCTAAGCCCTAGGAGAAATCCTATGCAGATGCGGTGTTGTGCCATAAACGTTGAAATAGTGAAAAAGACACACACCCGTCGGGCGAAAGGGAATCCGGTTCCTATTCCGGAACCCGGCAGCGGAACCGCAAATTACTCGGGCCCTCGTAAGAGTGTTCGTCGGGGTAACCCAAAATGACCTGGAGACGCCGTCGGGAGATCCGGGAAGAGTTTTCTTTTCTGTATAAGCGTTCGAGTTCCCTGGAAACCTCTAGCAGGGAGATAGGGTTTGGAACGCGAAGAGCACCGCAGTTGCGGCGGTGTCCGGATCTTCCCCTCGGACCTTGAAAATCCAGGAGAGGGCCACGTGGAGGTGTCGCGCCGGTTCGTACCCATATCCGCAGCAGGTCTCCAAGGTTAAGAGCCTCTAGTCGATAGACTAATGTAGGTAAGGGAAGTCGGCAAATTGGATCCGTAACTTCGGAATAAGGATTGGCTCTGAGGAGCGGGGCGTGTCGGGCTTGGTAGGGAAGTGGGTCTGGCTGACGTGCCGGGCCTGGGCGAGGTGAAAGGGCGACAGCCCCGGATCCGAGCTCGGTCCCGTGCCTTGGCCTCCCGCGGATCTTCCTTGCTGCGAGGCTTCCGTGGCGGTTAGCGCCGTCGTGGTCGTCCTCTTCGGCCGCCATTCAACGCTCAGCTCAGAACTGGCACGGACTAGGGGAATCCGACTGTCTAATTAAAACAAAGCATTGCGATGGCCCTTGCGGGTGTTGACGCAATGTGATTTCTGCCCAGTGCTCTGAATGTCAACGTGAAGAAATTCAAAAAAGCGCGGGTAAACGGCGGGAGTAACTATGACTCTCTTAAGGTAGCCAAATGCCTCGTCATCTAATTAGTGACGCGCATGAATGGATTAACGAGATTCCCTCTGTCCCTATCTACTTAGTCGAGCTCTGACCGCCGAAGGGAACGGACGTACCTGCGTGACGCTCCGCTCCGACCGAACGGTTAAAGTACGCGCAAATATAGAGGACAGAAAAAGAATCCACTGAGGAAGTGATTTATAGTGAATATTCACGCGTCTTATGACGAGTGAAATAGATACGGGAGTGAAATTGTGTTCAAGTGTGTATAGTGGAAAATAACACGCAAAAATAGCAATAATTACACTCGCAAAAAAGACATAAACGTCGGGAAATAGTTAAAGTGTTACAAAACTTAAACTCCTCTGTGCATAACAGTGAAGTTACCCCACAGCTACAATAGTGCGCGGAAAAAACGGCAAAATATAATAACATAAGCGAGGAAATAGATAAAATAACTAGCAGAATATAAAAATCTGCGTATTTTAGACGCCTTAAAAGTGTGCATCGTAGACGCGTGCAAGCGGTCGGCGACTACCTGCGCGTTACGGTCCGCCGGCTACCCGCCGGGGGGTCCTACCTGCTCGCTCGGTAGAACTGCCAGCACGCAAAACGTGGAACTTAAAGGAAGGCCTCAAAAATATACTTAAAATTGGGAAAGAAAATAAGTACCTAAAGAAGATGGAGGAATCCACGGATTCTGAAGTCACGAGCAAAGCGAAGCGCCAGGGAAAAAAAGAGAAAAAAAGGAAAATTAAAATCCTCAGCGACTCAGAGGCGGAAGACGGCGCCACGAATAAGTCACGGAAAAAGAACACGGAGACGGCTTTACCCGAGGGAACCGAAAAGGAAAGGATGGAAACTGAATCCATAGAAGATGAACCGCAGAACAGCGCCGAGAGAATCCAAAAGAAAGCGGCAAAAATCAATAAAGAGATCTTCGAAGCCCTTGCAAACACGGAAAATCGAATGGAAGCAGGAATTGTCTCATTCCTAACAAAAAAAACAATGGAGCTGCGAGAGATGCTAACCGAGTGCTTACTAAAAAACAGCAACTTGGAAGGACGGCTCGCGGCGCTAACCGGAGAAATGGTAGAAAAGCACACGGAGCTCCAACAAAGAATTGAGAGGAAACTAGAAAACGTACCGGAAAAGAGGCCTCTCACATACGCGGAAAGAGTGGGAGTTAAGGCAACAACAATAAAACCATCCGCACTTAAAGAGCCAAGGAATATTATCACCATATTCCCTAAGGACACAGAAGAATACGACAACAGTGAACAAACGAAGGAAGTTATCCAGAGCCTAATTTCTCCAAGAGAAGAAGGAATACGCGTTAAAAATGTGCGCATGATAAGAGGGAAAGGAGTGCTCGTCGAAACCGAGAAGAAGAGTGACCTCAACCGCATCATTGGCAACGAAAAGCTGAAAGAAGCAGGATTAGAAGCCACCACACTGACGAAAAGAAGCCCGAGGATAATAGTATATGACGTACCACGCGAAGAGGCGGACGAAGATATCCTGGAAGCAATAAGAGAACAGAACCTGACCGAAATAGAGAACCAAAAATGTGAAAAGGAGATGAAAGTAGCATTTAGAACTGGAGACAAAACGCGAGAGAAGTGTAACCTGGTCATCGAAGTCTCGAAAGCAGCGCGCGAAATCCTGAAAGGAAAAGAAAGGATATACATAGGATGGCAGTGCTGCAGACTACAGGACTACGTAGTAGCCACTCGGTGTTTCAAGTGTCAAAACTACGGCCACATTGCGAAATACTGCAGGAACGAATCGGAGACCTGCGGGCACTGCGGAGAACTCGGACACAGCTACAACAGCTGCAAAAAGAAGGGGAGCCCACCAGTCTGCAACAACTGCAGGAAAGCAGGTAAGCCACATGATCACAATATTAAGGATAGACAATGTTACGCGCGGAAACAAGCAACCGAACAGGAACTAAACAAAATAGATTATGGGGAATAAAAACAAACATGAAACAAAAAAGAAACTAAGAATTATGCAATTGAACATGCGAAGAGCAAAAGTAGTTACTGATCAAACTGTTAAGTTAATGGAGGAAGAGGAGATAGACATACTCCTAATGCAGGAACCCTACACATACAAAGGTGGGATACCTGGCTTCGGCTTCCAAACGGCGATCATCACCGGAAATACAGCAACTGAGACCCCGCAAGCGGCGATAGCAGTTAGAAATAGAGAACTCACCGCTTTAAAAATAACCCAGCACAGCGATACGCACTGTGTATGCGCGCACATAATCGGACCACTAGGCAGGATAACACTAGCCAGCATGTACATGCAACCTTCACAACGCATTGAACCGCACCTGGAAAAAGTAGAAAAAATAATCACGGAAAACCCCACGGAACTGCTACTCATCGGAGCCGACGCGAATGCAAAATCACCCCTTTGGTACAGCAAACACACAGACGAACGCGGAGAGTCATTTGAGCAAACAATAGCCGAAAACGAAATAATAGTCCTCAATGAAAAATCCAACACAACCACATACCGCGTAGGAGACAAAGGATCAAACATAGACGTAACACTCACGAATGAAACAACAGCAAGAACAATCAAGAAATGGGAACTCACCGATGAGCGCACCTCAAGCGATCACAACGCAATAATAATAGAAATGGACGGGAACAAAGACCCGGATTACATGCCACGCACACCTCGATTCTCCACCGCGAACGCAGACTGGGAAAAATTCCAGAACACTCTCCGCAGGAAAATGCAAGAGTTAACAGAAACAGGAGAAATCAACAGCCGAGAAGAAGTCGAGGAAAGAGTGGAGCGCCTCCAAGCAACAATTCTATCAACGTGCGAGGAGACGCTCCGTACAAGGAATAGAAGACCTTCCTCGGTCCCATGGTGGACACAGCAATTGACAAGGGAAAAACGCAAAACTTACAAGCTCCGCAAGAAATACCAAACCGAAAATAACCTGGAAATAAGGAACAGAAAAAAGATCGAATACTACCGCCACAAAAGATACTACGAGAAGCTGATAAAAGAAACAAGACGAAACAACTGGAAAAAGCACGTCACCGAAGAAGGCAATAGAAATCCCTGGGGAATAATATACAGACTCTGTACCAAAAAAATAGCCACCGAAAAAGCGATAAACACCCTTCAGACCAACACCGGATACACGAAAAACTGGCAGGAAACAGCACGGGAACTACTCAACGAACTAGTACCGGACGACCAGCAAACCAATACCCCACAAGAACAGCATACCAGAGAATACATCCAAGAAGCACCAGACACACCAGATGCACAACAATTCCGCGCCCACGAAGTGGCAAAAGCCATCCAAAGCCTCAGGAACGGAAAAGCCCCAGGGCTGGACCGAATAGAGGTGGAAGTTCTCAAAGCCTCCATAAGAGTAGCACTAGGGGAGATGACGAGAATCCTAAACGGCTGCCTCAAATGGGGAGTATTTCCGAAGCAATGGAAAATAGGATCGATCAGAACACTACTCAAAAACAGCGACAAAAACCCAACAGTGACAAAATCATACCGGCCAATCTGCCTACTCCCTATTCTAGGGAAGGCACTGGAGAAATTAATGCTCAAAAGACTCGAACCAACATTCCTGGCAGACAACTTCATGTCCACAAGACAATACGGATTCCGGAGGAACAAATCAACCGAAGAAGCCATCGTTAAAATGAGAGAATGCATGGAGGAGAGACATGAAGATTACGTTTTGGCACTCCTCTACGACATACAAGGAGCCTTTGATAATGTATGGTGGCCATCAGTCCTGAGCAGCATGAAGCAACGGCAGTGCCCAAGAAATCTGTACGCCTTAGTACAAGATTACTTCAAGGACAGAGTAGCAAAGCTGGTGGGTCAGCACGGGGAAATAACGAAGGTAGTAACCAAGGGATGTCCGCAAGGATCCGTCCTAGGACCCAGCT
>CAJUYC020000043.1:0-12500 GCA_910591585.2 Nysson spinosus | reverse complement strand
CTTAGTCTCTGTACGGAGAGGCTACCGTGAAGCGCTGCCGACGAAGACTTTCTGATTAATTTAAAAATCAACCGTAAGAGATAGAGCGGTGGTTTATTAAGCAAAAGTGCTTCAAATACGCTCCTATAACTCAATCTAACATTTAAAAGTTACCTCGTCGGTGAAAATAATTTCACTTCGGACTTAGATTTTTTCCTACCGAGTGGCTACCGTGAAGGGTCGCCGACGACTATTTTAGAAATTATTTAAAAATCAACCGTAAGAGATAGAGCGGTGATTTATTAAGCAAAAGTGCTTCAAATACGCTCCCATAACTGAACATAACATTTAAAAGATACGTCGTCGGTGAAAATATTTTCAATTCGGACTTAGTCTCTGTACGGAGAGGCTACCGTGAAGCGCTGCCGACGAAGACTTTCTGATTAATTTAAAAATCAACCGTAAGAGATAGAGCGGTGGTTTATTAAGCAAAAGTGCTTCAAATACGCTCCTATAACTCAATCTAACATTTAAAAGTTACCTCGTCGGTGAAAATAATTTCACTTCGGACTTAGATTTTTTCCTACCGAGTGGCTACCGTGAAGGGTCGCCGACGACTATTTTAGAAATTATTTAAAAATCAACCGTAAGAGATAGAGCGGTGATTTATTAAGCAAAAGTGCTTCAAATACGCTCCCATAACTGAACATAACATTTAAAAGATACGTCGTCGGTGAAAATATTTTCAATTCGGACTTAGTCTCTGTACGGAGAGGCTACCGTGAAGCGCTGCCGACGAAGACTTTCTGATTAATTTAAAAATCAACCGTAAGAGATAGAGCGGTGGTTTATTAAGCAAAAGTGCTTCAAATACGCTCCTATAACTCAATCTAACATTTAAAAGTTACCTCGTCGGTGAAAATAATTTCACTTCGGACTTAGATTTTTTCCTACCGAGTGGCTACCGTGAAGGGTCGCCGACGACTATTTTAGAAATTATTTAAAAATCAACCGTAAGAGATAGAGCGGTGATTTATTAAGCAAAAGTGCTTCAAATACGCTCCCATAACTGAACATAACATTTAAAAGATACGTCGTCGGTGAAAATATTTTCAATTCGGACTTAGTCTCTGTACGGAGAGGCTACCGTGAAGCGCTGCCGACGAAGACTTTCTGATTAATTTAAAAATCAACCGTAAGAGATAGAGCGGTGGTTTATTAAGCAAAAGTGCTTCAAATACGCTCCTATAACTCAATCTAACATTTAAAAGTTACCTCGTCGGTGAAAATAATTTCACTTCGGACAGATTTTTTCCTACCGAGTGGCTACCGTGAAGGGTCGCCGACGACTATTTTAGAAATTATTTAAAAATCAACCGTAAGAGATAGAGCGGTGATTTATTAAGCAAAAGTGCTTCAAATACGCTCCCATAACTGAACATAACATTTAAAAGATACGTCGTCGGTGAAAATATTTTCAATTCGGACTTAGTCTCTGTACGGAGAGGCTACCGTGAAGCGCTGCCGACGAAGACTTTCTGATTAATTTAAAAATCAACCGTAAGAGATAGAGCGGTGGTTTATTAAGCAAAAGTGCTTCAAATACGCTCCTATAACTCAATCTAACATTTAAAAGTTACCTCGTCGGTGAAAATAATTTCACTTCGGACTTAGATTTTTTCCTACCGAGTGGCTACCGTGAAGGGTCGCCGACGACTATTTTAGAAATTATTTAAAAATCAACCGTAAGAGATAGAGCGGTGATTTATTAAGCAAAAGTGCTTCAAATACGCTCCCATAACTGAACATAACATTTAAAAGATACGTCGTCGGTGAAAATATTTTCAATTCGGACTTAGTCTCTGTACGGAGAGGCTACCGTGAAGCGCTGCCGACGAAGACTTTCTGATTAATTTAAAAATCAACCGTAAGAGATAGAGCGGTGGTTTATTAAGCAAAAGTGCTTCAAATACGCTCCTATAACTCAATCTAACATTTAAAAGTTACCTCGTCGGTGAAAATAATTTCACTTCGGACTTAGATTTTTTCCTACCGAGTGGCTACCGTGAAGGGTCGCCGACGACTATTTTAGAAATTATTTAAAAATCAACCGTAAGAGATAGAGCGGTGATTTATTAAGCAAAAGTGCTTCAAATACGCTCCCATAACTGAACATAACATTTAAAAGATACGTCGTCGGTGAAAATATTTTCAATTCGGACTTAGTCTCTGTACGGAGAGGCTACCGTGAAGCGCTGCCGACGAAGACTTTCTGATTAATTTAAAAATCAACCGTAAGAGATAGAGCGGTGGTTTATTAAGCAAAAGTGCTTCAAATACGCTCCTATAACTCAATCTAACATTTAAAAGTTACCTCGTCGGTGAAAATAATTTCACTTCGGACTTAGATTTTTTCCTACCGAGTGGCTACCGTGAAGGGTCGCCGACGACTATTTTAGAAATTATTTAAAAATCAACCGTAAGAGATAGAGCGGTGATTTATTAAGCAAAAGTGCTTCAAATACGCTCCCATAACTGAACATAACATTTAAAAGATACGTCGTCGGTGAAAATATTTTCAATTCGGACTTAGTCTCTGTACGGAGAGGCTACCGTGAAGCGCTGCCGACGAAGACTTTCTGATTAATTTAAAAATCAACCGTAAGAGATAGAGCGGTGGTTTATTAAGCAAAAGTGCTTCAAATACGCTCCTATAACTCAATCTAACATTTAAAAGTTACCTCGTCGGTGAAAATAATTTCACTTCGGACAGATTTTTTCCTACCGAGTGGCTACCGTGAAGGGTCGCCGACGACTATTTTAGAAATTATTTAAAAATCAACCGTAAGAGATAGAGCGGTGATTTATTAAGCAAAAGTGCTTCAAATACGCTCCCATAACTGAACATAACATTTAAAAGATACGTCGTCGGTGAAAATATTTTCAATTCGGACTTAGTCTCTGTACGGAGAGGCTACCGTGAAGCGCTGCCGACGAAGACTTTCTGATTAATTTAAAAATCAACCGTAAGAGATAGAGCGGTGGTTTATTAAGCAAAAGTGCTTCAAATACGCTCCTATAACTCAATCTAACATTTAAAAGTTACCTCGTCGGTGAAAATAATTTCACTTCGGACTTAGATTTTTTCCTACCGAGTGGCTACCGTGAAGGGTCGCCGACGACTATTTTAGAAATTATTTAAAAATCAACCGTAAGAGATAGAGCGGTGATTTATTAAGCAAAAGTGCTTCAAATACGCTCCCATAACTGAACATAACATTTAAAAGATACGTCGTCGGTGAAAATATTTTCAATTCGGACTTAGTCTCTGTACGGAGAGGCTACCGTGAAGCGCTGCCGACGAAGACTTTCTGATTAATTTAAAAATCAACCGTAAGAGATAGAGCGGTGGTTTATTAAGCAAAAGTGCTTCAAATACGCTCCTATAACTCAATCTAACATTTAAAAGTTACCTCGTCGGTGAAAATAATTTCACTTCGGACTTAGATTTTTTCCTACCGAGTGGCTACCGTGAAGGGTCGCCGACGACTATTTTAGAAATTATTTAAAAATCAACCGTAAGAGATAGAGCGGTGATTTATTAAGCAAAAGTGCTTCAAATACGCTCCCATAACTGAACATAACATTTAAAAGATACGTCGTCGGTGAAAATATTTTCAATTCGGACTTAGTCTCTGTACGGAGAGGCTACCGTGAAGCGCTGCCGACGAAGACTTTCTGATTAATTTAAAAATCAACCGTAAGAGATAGAGCGGTGGTTTATTAAGCAAAAGTGCTTCAAATACGCTCCTATAACTCAATCTAACATTTAAAAGTTACCTCGTCGGTGAAAATAATTTCACTTCGGACTTAGATTTTTTCCTACCGAGTGGCTACCGTGAAGGGTCGCCGACGACTATTTTAGAAATTATTTAAAAATCAACCGTAAGAGATAGAGCGGTGATTTATTAAGCAAAAGTGCTTCAAATACGCTCCCATAACTGAACATAACATTTAAAAGATACGTCGTCGGTGAAAATATTTTCAATTCGGACTTAGTCTCTGTACGGAGAGGCTACCGTGAAGCGCTGCCGACGAAGACTTTCTGATTAATTTAAAAATCAACCGTAAGAGATAGAGCGGTGGTTTATTAAGCAAAAGTGCTTCAAATACGCTCCTATAACTCAATCTAACATTTAAAAGTTACCTCGTCGGTGAAAATAATTTCACTTCGGACTTAGATTTTTTCCTACCGAGTGGCTACCGTGAAGGGTCGCCGACGACTATTTTAGAAATTATTTAAAAATCAACCGTAAGAGATAGAGCGGTGATTTATTAAGCAAAAGTGCTTCAAATACGCTCCCATAACTGAACATAACATTTAAAAGATACGTCGTCGGTGAAAATATTTTCAATTCGGACTTAGTCTCTGTACGGAGAGGCTACCGTGAAGCGCTGCCGACGAAGACTTTCTGATTAATTTAAAAATCAACCGTAAGAGATAGAGCGGTGGTTTATTAAGCAAAAGTGCTTCAAATACGCTCCTATAACTCAATCTAACATTTAAAAGTTACCTCGTCGGTGAAAATAATTTCACTTCGGACTTAGATTTTTTCCTACCGAGTGGCTACCGTGAAGGGTCGCCGACGACTATTTTAGAAATTATTTAAAAATCAACCGTAAGAGATAGAGCGGTGATTTATTAAGCAAAAGTGCTTCAAATACGCTCCCATAACTGAACATAACATTTAAAAGATACGTCGTCGGTGAAAATATTTTCAATTCGGACTTAGTCTCTGTACGGAGAGGCTACCGTGAAGCGCTGCCGACGAAGACTTTCTGATTAATTTAAAAATCAACCGTAAGAGATAGAGCGGTGGTTTATTAAGCAAAAGTGCTTCAAATACGCTCCTATAACTCAATCTAACATTTAAAAGTTACCTCGTCGGTGAAAATAATTTCACTTCGGACTTAGATTTTTTCCTACCGAGTGGCTACCGTGAAGGGTCGCCGACGACTATTTTAGAAATTATTTAAAAATCAACCGTAAGAGATAGAGCGGTGATTTATTAAGCAAAAGTGCTTCAAATACGCTCCCATAACTGAACATAACATTTAAAAGATACGTCGTCGGTGAAAATATTTTCAATTCGGACTTAGTCTCTGTACGGAGAGGCTACCGTGAAGCGCTGCCGACGAAGACTTTCTGATTAATTTAAAAATCAACCGTAAGAGATAGAGCGGTGGTTTATTAAGCAAAAGTGCTTCAAATACGCTCCTATAACTCAATCTAACATTTAAAAGTTACCTCGTCGGTGAAAATAATTTCACTTCGGACTTAGATTTTTTCCTACCGAGTGGCTACCGTGAAGGGTCGCCGACGACTATTTTAGAAATTATTTAAAAATCAACCGTAAGAGATAGAGCGGTGATTTATTAAGCAAAAGTGCTTCAAATACGCTCCCATAACTGAACATAACATTTAAAAGATACGTCGTCGGTGAAAATATTTTCAATTCGGACTTAGTCTCTGTACGGAGAGGCTACCGTGAAGCGCTGCCGACGAAGACTTTCTGATTAATTTAAAAATCAACCGTAAGAGATAGAGCGGTGGTTTATTAAGCAAAAGTGCTTCAAATACGCTCCTATAACTCAATCTA
The DNA here is from genome assembly GCA_910591585.2 of Nysson spinosus. Classification (NCBI taxonomy): domain Eukaryota; kingdom Metazoa; phylum Arthropoda; class Insecta; order Hymenoptera; family Crabronidae; genus Nysson; species Nysson spinosus. Next base: position 6,861 of record CAJUYC020000043.1, on the reverse strand, counting down.
ACATTTAAAAGTTACCTCGTCGGTGAAAATAATTTCACTTCGGACTTAGATTTTTTCCTACCGAGTGGCTACCGTGAAGGGTCGCCGACGACTATTTTAGAAATTATTTAAAAATCAACCGTAAGAGATAGAGCGGTGATTTATTAAGCAAAAGTGCTTCAAATACGCTCCCATAACTGAACATAACATTTAAAAGATACGTCGTCGGTGAAAATATTTTCAATTCGGACTTAGTCTCTGTACGGAGAGGCTACCGTGAAGCGCTGCCGACGAAGACTTTCTGATTAATTTAAAAATCAACCGTAAGAGATAGAGCGGTGGTTTATTAAGCAAAAGTGCTTCAAATACGCTCCTATAACTCAATCTAACATTTAAAAGTTACCTCGTCGGTGAAAATAATTTCACTTCGGACTTAGATTTTTTCCTACCGAGTGGCTACCGTGAAGGGTCGCCGACGACTATTTTAGAAATTATTTAAAAATCAACCGTAAGAGATAGAGCGGTGATTTATTAAGCAAAAGTGCTTCAAATACGCTCCCATAACTGAACATAACATTTAAAAGATACGTCGTCGGTGAAAATATTTTCAATTCGGACTTAGTCTCTGTACGGAGAGGCTACCGTGAAGCGCTGCCGACGAAGACTTTCTGATTAATTTAAAAATCAACCGTAAGAGATAGAGCGGTGGTTTATTAAGCAAAAGTGCTTCAAATACGCTCCTATAACTCAATCTAACATTTAAAAGTTACCTCGTCGGTGAAAATAATTTCACTTCGGACTTAGATTTTTTCCTACCGAGTGGCTACCGTGAAGGGTCGCCGACGACTATTTTAGAAATTATTTAAAAATCAACCGTAAGAGATAGAGCGGTGATTTATTAAGCAAAAGTGCTTCAAATACGCTCCCATAACTGAACATAACATTTAAAAGATACGTCGTCGGTGAAAATATTTTCAATTCGGACTTAGTCTCTGTACGGAGAGGCTACCGTGAAGCGCTGCCGACGAAGACTTTCTGATTAATTTAAAAATCAACCGTAAGAGATAGAGCGGTGGTTTATTAAGCAAAAGTGCTTCAAATACGCTCCTATAACTCAATCTAACATTTAAAAGTTACCTCGTCGGTGAAAATAATTTCACTTCGGACTTAGATTTTTTCCTACCGAGTGGCTACCGTGAAGGGTCGCCGACGACTATTTTAGAAATTATTTAAAAATCAACCGTAAGAGATAGAGCGGTGATTTATTAAGCAAAAGTGCTTCAAATACGCTCCCATAACTGAACATAACATTTAAAAGATACGTCGTCGGTGAAAATATTTTCAATTCGGACTTAGTCTCTGTACGGAGAGGCTACCGTGAAGCGCTGCCGACGAAGACTTTCTGATTAATTTAAAAATCAACCGTAAGAGATAGAGCGGTGGTTTATTAAGCAAAAGTGCTTCAAATACGCTCCTATAACTCAATCTAACATTTAAAAGTTACCTCGTCGGTGAAAATAATTTCACTTCGGACTTAGATTTTTTCCTACCGAGTGGCTACCGTGAAGGGTCGCCGACGACTATTTTAGAAATTATTTAAAAATCAACCGTAAGAGATAGAGCGGTGATTTATTAAGCAAAAGTGCTTCAAATACGCTCCCATAACTGAACATAACATTTAAAAGATACGTCGTCGGTGAAAATATTTTCAATTCGGACTTAGTCTCTGTACGGAGAGGCTACCGTGAAGCGCTGCCGACGAAGACTTTCTGATTAATTTAAAAATCAACCGTAAGAGATAGAGCGGTGGTTTATTAAGCAAAAGTGCTTCAAATACGCTCCTATAACTCAATCTAACATTTAAAAGTTACCTCGTCGGTGAAAATAATTTCACTTCGGACTTAGATTTTTTCCTACCGAGTGGCTACCGTGAAGGGTCGCCGACGACTATTTTAGAAATTATTTAAAAATCAACCGTAAGAGATAGAGCGGTGATTTATTAAGCAAAAGTGCTTCAAATACGCTCCCATAACTGAACATAACATTTAAAAGATACGTCGTCGGTGAAAATATTTTCAATTCGGACTTAGTCTCTGTACGGAGAGGCTACCGTGAAGCGCTGCCGACGAAGACTTTCTGATTAATTTAAAAATCAACCGTAAGAGATAGAGCGGTGGTTTATTAAGCAAAAGTGCTTCAAATACGCTCCTATAACTCAATCTAACATTTAAAAGTTACCTCGTCGGTGAAAATAATTTCACTTCGGACTTAGATTTTTTCCTACCGAGTGGCTACCGTGAAGGGTCGCCGACGACTATTTTAGAAATTATTTAAAAATCAACCGTAAGAGATAGAGCGGTGATTTATTAAGCAAAAGTGCTTCAAATACGCTCCCATAACTGAACATAACATTTAAAAGATACGTCGTCGGTGAAAATATTTTCAATTCGGACTTAGTCTCTGTACGGAGAGGCTACCGTGAAGCGCTGCCGACGAAGACTTTCTGATTAATTTAAAAATCAACCGTAAGAGATAGAGCGGTGGTTTATTAAGCAAAAGTGCTTCAAATACGCTCCTATAACTCAATCTAACATTTAAAAGTTACCTCGTCGGTGAAAATAATTTCACTTCGGACTTAGATTTTTTCCTACCGAGTGGCTACCGTGAAGGGTCGCCGACGACTATTTTAGAAATTATTTAAAAATCAACCGTAAGAGATAGAGCGGTGATTTATTAAGCAAAAGTGCTTCAAATACGCTCCCATAACTGAACATAACATTTAAAAGATACGTCGTCGGTGAAAATATTTTCAATTCGGACTTAGTCTCTGTACGGAGAGGCTACCGTGAAGCGCTGCCGACGAAGACTTTCTGATTAATTTAAAAATCAACCGTAAGAGATAGAGCGGTGGTTTATTAAGCAAAAGTGCTTCAAATACGCTCCTATAACTCAATCTAACATTTAAAAGTTACCTCGTCGGTGAAAATAATTTCACTTCGGACTTAGATTTTTTCCTACCGAGTGGCTACCGTGAAGGGTCGCCGACGACTATTTTAGAAATTATTTAAAAATCAACCGTAAGAGATAGAGCGGTGATTTATTAAGCAAAAGTGCTTCAAATACGCTCCCATAACTGAACATAACATTTAAAAGATACGTCGTCGGTGAAAATATTTTCAATTCGGACTTAGTCTCTGTACGGAGAGGCTACCGTGAAGCGCTGCCGACGAAGACTTTCTGATTAATTTAAAAATCAACCGTAAGAGATAGAGCGGTGGTTTATTAAGCAAAAGTGCTTCAAATACGCTCCTATAACTCAATCTAACATTTAAAAGTTACCTCGTCGGTGAAAATAATTTCACTTCGGACTTAGATTTTTTCCTACCGAGTGGCTACCGTGAAGGGTCGCCGACGACTATTTTAGAAATTATTTAAAAATCAACCGTAAGAGATAGAGCGGTGATTTATTAAGCAAAAGTGCTTCAAATACGCTCCCATAACTGAACATAACATTTAAAAGATACGTCGTCGGTGAAAATATTTTCAATTCGGACTTAGTCTCTGTACGGAGAGGCTACCGTGAAGCGCTGCCGACGAAGACTTTCTGATTAATTTAAAAATCAACCGTAAGAGATAGAGCGGTGGTTTATTAAGCAAAAGTGCTTCAAATACGCTCCTATAACTCAATCTAACATTTAAAAGTTACCTCGTCGGTGAAAATAATTTCACTTCGGACTTAGATTTTTTCCTACCGAGTGGCTACCGTGAAGGGTCGCCGACGACTATTTTAGAAATTATTTAAAAATCAACCGTAAGAGATAGAGCGGTGATTTATTAAGCAAAAGTGCTTCAAATACGCTCCCATAACTGAACATAACATTTAAAAGATACGTCGTCGGTGAAAATATTTTCAATTCGGACTTAGTCTCTGTACGGAGAGGCTACCGTGAAGCGCTGCCGACGAAGACTTTCTGATTAATTTAAAAATCAACCGTAAGAGATAGAGCGGTGGTTTATTAAGCAAAAGTGCTTCAAATACGCTCCTATAACTCAATCTAACATTTAAAAGTTACCTCGTCGGTGAAAATAATTTCACTTCGGACTTAGATTTTTTCCTACCGAGTGGCTACCGTGAAGGGTCGCCGACGACTATTTTAGAAATTATTTAAAAATCAACCGTAAGAGATAGAGCGGTGATTTATTAAGCAAAAGTGCTTCAAATACGCTCCCATAACTGAACATAACATTTAAAAGATACGTCGTCGGTGAAAATATTTTCAATTCGGACTTAGTCTCTGTACGGAGAGGCTACCGTGAAGCGCTAACGACGACGTCTTTAAAAAATTATATCTCGAGAAATATTTGTCGGATTATAATTTTTCATTAGAGTTTATTGTTTGCTAATATATGTAGAATGATTAAAAAATTATTAAGTTGTAGGTCGTCGATGAAATAATGTTATTGAAAAATTCGGCTATGTTCAACTTGCCATAAAATTGAAAATATTCATTGAATACTAAAAGTGATTACGTAGTCGCGTTCCTTGTGAAAAATTGATGGAGAAACATGTATAATATATATGGGTTGTTAATAGAATTTTTTTAAGTTCAATATTTTTCTATGTTCCAACAGGCCTGCTCGGTCGGACGGTTGTTACGGGAGTTTCCGCCCATAAGCGGCCGTGTATAAGACCGGGCGGCGCCGACGTACCTGCCGGCCGTTCGGTATCTATAAGAGAGGACGGTTCGGCGGAGCCGAGCGAGGTAGTCTCGAGGGAGTAACTCTTCTTCGACTTCGGTTGGGAAGTAGACCTACGCTCTTGATACGGCTACGATCGCTCATGCTCCGACGACCACTTTTAAAGTCCATATACTCTCTACACATCGTTACCACGAGTCGCCGTCTTTAGGCATAAGTCGTCTCTTACGTGGTGAGCGTCTGCAAAAGACGTTGGTACATTAGTACACCCACTGTGCATCAACTCTAAACTCCGAGCGAGTAAAACATAAACGAAAATTTTAAATATCCAAGACGACTAAGTTCTCGGACTAGCGTCGGATATAAGCAAAGAGAGAAAGTCTGAAGGAGATGGCCCATGCAGAGTGATCCGTTATGGTTCTCTCGGTGGAGTCATCGTTAAAAGCCAAGAATAGCGAACAGAGTTAAAAGGGAATTATACGTACGTACGAAAACTTGAACAGAGTTAAAGGGAAATATAAGTACGGTACGGACTCAGTATTATAGAAGAGTGTAGCCGTCGGTGGTATACTATCGGCGGCGAAGGAGCAACACTCTTGTCAAAGTTGGCAAAACTAAGCTCCCTGGTTGATCCTGCCAGTAGTCATATGCTTGTCTCAAAGATTAAGCCATGCATGTCTCAGTACATGCCGAATTAAGGTGAAACCGCGAATGGCTCATTAAATCAGTTATGGTTTCTTGGATCGTACCCACATTTACTTGGATAACTGTGGTAATTCTAGAGCTAATACATGCAACCGAGTTCCGACCAGAGATGGAAGGATCGCTTTTATTAGATCAAAACCAATCGGTGGCGATCGGCTTGTCCGTTCGTCCTCCGTTTATTTTGGTGACTCTGAATAACTTTGTGCAGATCGCACGGTCCTCGCACCGGCGACGCATCTTTCAAATGTCTGCCTTATCAACTGTCGATGGTAGGTTCTGCGCCTACCATGGTTGTAACGGGTAACGGGGAATCAGGGTTCGATTCCGGAGAGGGAGCCTGAGAAACGGCTACCACATCCAAGGAAGGCAGCAGGCGCGCAAATTACCCACTCCCGGCACGGGGAGGTAGTGACGAAAAATAACGATACGGGACTCATCCGAGGCCCCGTAATCGGAATGAGTACACTTTAAATCCTTTAACGAGGATCCATTGGAGGGCAAGTCTGGTGCCAGCAGCCGCGGTAATTCCAGCTCCAATAGCGTATATTAAAGTTGTTGCGGTTAAAAAGCTCGTAGTTGAATCTGTGTGCCACAGTGTCGGTTCACCGCTCGCGGTGTCTAACTGACATTTTGTGGTACGTCCTACCGGTGGACTTAGCTCTTCACGGGGCGGTCCAACTAATATCCCTTCGCGGTGCTCTTCACTGAGTGTCGAGATGGGCCGGTACGTTTACTTTGAACAAATTAGAGTGCTCAAAGCAGGCTACTTTCGCCTGAATATTCTGTGCATGGAATAATGGAATAGGACCTCGGTTCTATTTTGTTGGTTTTCGGAACCCCGAGGTAATGATTAATAGGGACAGATGGGGGCATTCGTATTGCGACGTTAGAGGTGAAATTCTTGGATCGTCGCAAGACGGACAGAAGCGAAAGCATTTGCCAAAAATGTTTTCATTAATCAAGAACGAAAGTTAGAGGTTCGAAGGCGATCAGATACCGCCCTAGTTCTAACCATAAACGATGCCAGCTAGCGATCCGCCGAAGTTCCTCCGATGACTCGGCGGGCAGCTTCCGGGAAACCAAAGCTTTTGGGTTCCGGGGGAAGTATGGTTGCAAAGCTGAAACTTAAAGGAATTGACGGAAGGGCACCACCAGGAGTGGAGCCTGCGGCTTAATTTGACTCAACACGGGAAACCTCACCAGGCCCGGACACCGGAAGGATTGACAGATTGATAGCTCTTTCTTGATTCGGTGGGTGGTGGTGCATGGCCGTTCTTAGTTGGTGGAGCGATTTGTCTGGTTAATTCCGATAACGAACGAGACTCTAGCCTGCTAAATAGGCGTATTTTATGGTATCTCGAAGGCCCTCGGCTTCTGTCGGGTGGTTTTTACTACCAACGTACCAACAAATCTTCTTAGAGGGACAGGCGGCTTCTAGCCGCACGAGATTGAGCAATAACAGGTCTGTGATGCCCTTAG
>CAJUYC020000042.1:0-33571 GCA_910591585.2 Nysson spinosus | reverse complement strand
TCGCTATTCAGGCGATAGTTTCGCACTTTTTCCAGCTTTCCCTATTTCAGAAACGAGAGACCGCATTTTCCGTGTAAATTGACGTGAAAATTCGAATGGCATCGAGAATTTCATCGAAAAGAATTTTGGAAGGGCATGGTTTCGACGCAAAGGTAAGTTTTCTCTCTGAAATCGACAGATTTCGCTATTCAGGCGATAGTTTCGCACTTTTTCCAGCTTTCCCTATTTCAGAAACGAGAGACCGCATTTTCCGTGTAAATTGACGTGAAAATTCGAATGGCATCGAGAATTTCATCGAAAAGAATTTTGGAAGGGCATGGTTTCGACGCAAAGGTAAGTTTTCTCTCTGAAATCGACAGATTTCGCTATTCAGGCGATAGTTTCGCACTTTTTCCAGCTTTCCCTATTTCAGAAACGAGAGACCGCATTTTTCCGTGTAAATTGACGTGAAAATTCGAATGGCATCGAGAATTTCATCGAAAAGAATTTTGGAAGGGCATGGTTTCGACGCAAAGGTAAGTTTTCTCTCTGAAATCGACAGATTTCGCTATTCAGGCGATAGTTTCGCACTTTTTCCAGCTTTCCCTATTTCAGAAACGAGAGACCGCATTTTCCGTGTAAATTGACGTGAAAATTCGAATGCATCGAGAATTTCATCGAAAAGAATTTTGGAAGGGCATGGTTTCGACGCAAAGGTAAGTTTTCTCTCTGAAATCGACAGATTTCGCTATTCAGGCGATAGTTTCGCACTTTTCCAGCTTTCCCTATTTCAGAAACGAGAGACCGCATTTTCCGTGTAAATTGACGTGAAAATTCGAATGGCATCGAGAATTTCATCGAAAAGAATTTTGGAAGGGCATGGTTTCGACGCAAAGGTAAGTTTTCTCTCTGAAATCGACAGATTTCGCTATTCAGGCGATAGTTTCGCACTTTTTCCAGCTTTCCCTATTTCAGAAACGAGAGACCGCATTTTCCGTGTAAATTGACGTGAAAATTCGAATGGCATCGAGAATTTCATCGAAAAGAATTTTGGAAGGGCATGGTTTCGACGCAAAGGTAAGTTTTCTCTCTGAAATCGACAGATTTCGCTATTCAGGCGATAGTTTCGCACTTTTTCCAGCTTTCCCTATTTCAGAAACGAGAGACCGCATTTTCCGTGTAAATTGACGTGAAAATTCGAATGGCATCGAGAATTTCATCGAAAAGAATTTTGGAAGGGGCATGGTTTCGACGCAAAGGTAAGTTTTCTCTCTGAAATCGACAGATTTCGCTATTCAGGCGATAGTTTCGCACTTTTTCCAGCTTTCCCTATTTCAGAAACGAGAGACCGCATTTTCCGTGTAAATTGACGTGAAAATTCGAATGGCATCGAGAATTTCATCGAAAAGAATTTTGGAAGGGCATGGTTTCGACGCAAAGGTAAGTTTTCTCTCTGAAATCGACAGATTTCGCTATTCAGGCGATAGTTTCGCACTTTTTCCAGCTTTCCCTATTTCAGAAACGAGAGACCGCATTTTCCGTGTAAATTGACGTGAAAATTCGAATGGCATCGAGAATTTCATCGAAAAGAATTTTGGAAGGGCATGGTTTCGACGCAAAGGTAAGTTTTCTCTCTGAAATCGACAGATTTCGCTATTCAGGCGATAGTTTCGCACTTTTTCCAGCTTTCCCTATTTCAGAAACGAGAGACCGCATTTTCCGTGTAAATTGACGTGAAAATTCGAATGGCATCGAGAATTTCATCGAAAAGAATTTTGGAAGGGCATGGTTTCGACGCAAAGGTAAGTTTTCTCTCTGAAATCGACAGATTTCGCTATTCAGGCGATAGTTTCGCACTTTTTCCAGCTTTCCCTATTTCAGAAACGAGAGACCGCATTTTCCGTGTAAATTGACGTGAAAATTCGAATGGCATCGAGAATTTCATCGAAAAGAATTTTGGAAGGGCATGGTTTCGACGCAAAGGTAAGTTTTCTCTCTGAAATCGACAGATTTCGCTATTCAGGCGATAGTTTCGCACTTTTTCCAGCTTTCCCTATTTCAGAAACGAGAGACCGCATTTTCCGTGTAAATTGACGTGAAAATTCGAATGGCATCGAGAATTTCATCGAAAAGAATTTTGGAAGGGCATGGTTTCGACGCAAAGGTAAGTTTTCTCTCTGAAATCGACAGATTTCGCTATTCAGGCGATAGTTTCGCACTTTTTCCAGCTTTCCCTATTTCAGAAACGAGAGACCGCATTTTCCGTGTAAATTGACGTGAAAATTCGAATGGCATCGAGAATTTCATCGAAAAGAATTTTGGAAGGGCATGGTTTCGACGCAAAGGTAAGTTTTCTCTCTGAAATCGACAGATTTCGCTATTCAGGCGATAGTTTCGCACTTTTTCCAGCTTTCCCTATTTCAGAAACGAGAGACCGCATTTTCCGTGTAAATTGACGTGAAAATTCGAATGGCATCGAGAATTTCATCGAAAAGAATTTTGGAAGGGCATGGTTTCGACGCAAAGGTAAGTTTTCTCTCTGAAATCGACAGATTTCGCTATTCAGGCGATAGTTTCGCACTTTTTCCAGCTTTCCCTATTTCAGAAACGAGAGACCGCATTTTCCGTGTAAATTGACGTGAAAATTCGAATGGCATCGAGAATTTCATCGAAAAGAATTTTGGAAGGGCATGGTTTCGACGCAAAGGTAAGTTTTCTCTCTGAAATCGACAGATTTCGCTATTCAGGCGATAGTTTCGCACTTTTTCCAGCTTTCCCTATTTCAGAAACGAGGAGACCGCATTTTCCGTGTAAATTGACGTGAAAATTCGAATGGCATCGAGAATTTCATCGAAAAGAATTTTGGAAGGGCATGGTTTCGACGCAAAGGTAAGTTTTCTCTCTGAAATCGACAGATTTCGCTATTCAGGCGATAGTTTCGCACTTTTTCCAGCTTTCCCTATTTCAGAAACGAGAGACCGCATTTTCCGTGTAAATTGACGTGAAAATTCGAATGGCATCGAGAATTTCATCGAAAAGAATTTTGGAAGGGCATGGTTTCGACGCAAAGGTAAGTTTTCTCTCTGAAATCGACAGATTTCGCTATTCAGGCGATAGTTTCGCACTTTTTCCAGCTTTCCCTATTTCAGAAACGAGAGACCGCATTTTCCGTGTAAATTGACGTGAAAATTCGAATGGCATCGAGAATTTCATCGAAAAGAATTTTGGAAGGGCATGGTTTCGACGCAAAGGTAAGTTTTCTCTCTGAAATCGACAGATTTCGCTATTCAGGCGATAGTTTCGCACTTTTTCCAGCTTTCCCTATTTCAGAAACGAGAGACCGCATTTTCCGTGTAAATTGACGTGAAAATTCGAATGGCATCGAGAATTTCATCGAAAAGAATTTTGGAAGGGCATGGTTTCGACGCAAAGGTAAGTTTTCTCTCTGAAATCGACAGATTTCGCTATTCAGGCGATAGTTTCGCACTTTTTCCAGCTTTCCCTATTTCAGAAACGAGAGACCGCATTTTCCGTGTAAATTGACGTGAAAATTCGAATGGCATCGAGAATTTCATCGAAAAGAATTTTGGAAGGGCATGGTTTCGACGCAAAGGTAAGTTTTCTCTCTGAAATCGACAGATTTCGCTATTCAGGCGATAGTTTCGCACTTTTTCCAGCTTTCCCTATTTCAGAAACGAGAGACCGCATTTTCCGTGTAAATTGACGTGAAAATTCGAATGGCATCGAGAATTTCATCGAAAAGAATTTTGGAAGGGCATGGTTTCGACGCAAAGGTAAGTTTTCTCTCTGAAATCGACAGATTTCGCTATTCAGGCGATAGTTTCGCACTTTTTCCAGCTTTCCCTATTTCAGAAACGAGAGACCGCATTTTCCGTGTAAATTGACGTGAAAATTCGAATGGCATCGAGAATTTCATCGAAAAGAATTTTGGAAGGGCATGGTTTCGACGCAAAGGTAAGTTTTCTCTCTGAAATCGACAGATTTCGCTATTCAGGCGATAGTTTCGCACTTTTTCCAGCTTTCCCTATTTCAGAAACGAGAGACCGCATTTTCCGTGTAAATTGACGTGAAAATTCGAATGGCATCGAGAATTTCATCGAAAAGAATTTTGGAAGGGCATGGTTTCGACGCAAAGGTAAGTTTTCTCTCTGAAATCGACAGATTTCGCTATTCAGGCGATAGTTTCGCACTTTTTCCAGCTTTCCCTATTTCAGAAACGAGAGACCGCATTTTCCGTGTAAATTGACGTGAAAATTCGAATGGCATCGAGAATTTCATCGAAAAGAATTTTGGAAGGGCATGGTTTCGACGCAAAGGTAAGTTTTCTCTCTGAAATCGACAGATTTCGCTATTCAGGCGATAGTTTCGCACTTTTTCCAGCTTTCCCTATTTCAGAAACGAGAGACCGCATTTTCCGTGTAAATTGACGTGAAAATTCGAATGGCATCGAGAATTTCATCGAAAAGAATTTTGGAAGGGCATGGTTTCGACGCAAAGGTAAGTTTTCTCTCTGAAATCGACAGATTTCGCTATTCAGGCGATAGTTTCGCACTTTTTCCAGCTTTCCCTATTTCAGAAACGAGAGACCGCATTTTCCGTGTAAATTGACGTGAAAATTCGAATGGCATCGAGAATTTCATCGAAAAGAATTTTGGAAGGGCATGGTTTCGACGCAAAGGTAAGTTTTCTCTCTGAAATCGACAGATTTCGCTATTCAGGCGATAGTTTCGCACTTTTTCCAGCTTTCCCTATTTCAGAAACGAGAGACCGCATTTTCCGTGTAAATTGACGTGAAAATTCGAATGGCATCGAGAATTTCATCGAAAAGAATTTTGGAAGGGCATGGTTTCGACGCAAAGGTAAGTTTTCTCTCTGAAATCGACAGATTTCGCTATTCAGGCGATAGTTTCGCACTTTTTCCAGCTTTCCCTATTTCAGAAACGAGAGACCGCATTTTCCGTGTAAATTGACGTGAAAATTCGAATGGCATCGAGAATTTCATCGAAAAGAATTTTGGAAGGGCATGGTTTCGACGCAAAGGTAAGTTTTCTCTCTGAAATCGACAGATTTCGCTATTCAGGCGATAGTTTCGCACTTTTTCCAGCTTTCCCTATTTCAGAAACGAGAGACCGCATTTTCCGTGTAAATTGACGTGAAAATTCGAATGGCATCGAGAATTTCATCGAAAAGAATTTTGGAAGGGCATGGTTTCGACGCAAAGGTAAGTTTTCTCTCTGAAATCGACAGATTTCGCTATTCAGGCGATAGTTTCGCACTTTTTCCAGCTTTCCCTATTTCAGAAACGAGAGACCGCATTTTCCGTGTAAATTGACGTGAAAATTCGAATGGCATCGAGAATTTCATCGAAAAGAATTTTGGAAGGGCATGGTTTCGACGCAAAGGTAAGTTTTCTCTCTGAAATCGACAGATTTCGCTATTCAGGCGATAGTTTCGCACTTTTTCCAGCTTTCCCTATTTCAGAAACGAGAGACCGCATTTTCCGTGTAAATTGACGTGAAAATTCGAATGGCATCGAGAATTTCATCGAAAAGAATTTTGGAAGGGCATGGTTTCGACGCAAAGGTAAGTTTTCTCTCTGAAATCGACAGATTTCGCTATTCAGGCGATAGTTTCGCACTTTTTCCAGCTTTCCCTATTTCAGAAACGAGAGACCGCATTTTCCGTGTAAATTGACGTGAAAATTCGAATGGCATCGAGAATTTCATCGAAAAGAATTTTGGAAGGGCATGGTTTCGACGCAAAGGTAAGTTTTCTCTCTGAAATCGACAGATTTCGCTATTCAGGCGATAGTTTCGCACTTTTTCCAGCTTTCCCTATTTCAGAAACGAGAGACCGCATTTTCCGTGTAAATTGACGTGAAAATTCGAATGGCATCGAGAATTTCATCGAAAAGAATTTTGGAAGGGCATGGTTTCGACGCAAAGGTAAGTTTTCTCTCTGAAATCGACAGATTTCGCTATTCAGGCGATAGTTTCGCACTTTTTCCAGCTTTCCCTATTTCAGAAACGAGAGACCGCATTTTCCGTGTAAATTGACGTGAAAATTCGAATGGCATCGAGAATTTCATCGAAAAGAATTTTGGAAGGGCATGGTTTCGACGCAAAGGTAAGTTTTCTCTCTGAAATCGACAGATTTCGCTATTCAGGCGATAGTTTCGCACTTTTTCCAGCTTTCCCTATTTCAGAAACGAGAGACCGCATTTTCCGTGTAAATTGACGTGAAAATTCGAATGGCATCGAGAATTTCATCGAAAAGAATTTTGGAAGGGCATGGTTTCGACGCAAAGGTAAGTTTTCTCTCTGAAATCGACAGATTTCGCTATTCAGGCGATAGTTTCGCACTTTTTCCAGCTTTCCCTATTTCAGAAACGAGAGACCGCATTTTCCGTGTAAATTGACGTGAAAATTCGAATGGCATCGAGAATTTCATCGAAAAGAATTTTGGAAGGGCATGGTTTCGACGCAAAGGTAAGTTTTCTCTCTGAAATCGACAGATTTCGCTATTCAGGCGATAGTTTCGCACTTTTTCCAGCTTTCCCTATTTCAGAAACGAGAGACCGCATTTTCCGTGTAAATTGACGTGAAAATTCGAATGGCATCGAGAATTTCATCGAAAAGAATTTTGGAAGGGCATGGTTTCGACGCAAAGGTAAGTTTTCTCTCTGAAATCGACAGATTTCGCTATTCAGGCGATAGTTTCGCACTTTTTCCAGCTTTCCCTATTTCAGAAACGAGAGACCGCATTTTCCGTGTAAATTGACGTGAAAATTCGAATGGCATCGAGAATTTCATCGAAAAGAATTTTGGAAGGGCATGGTTTCGACGCAAAGGTAAGTTTTCTCTCTGAAATCGACAGATTTCGCTATTCAGGCGATAGTTTCGCACTTTTTCCAGCTTTCCCTATTTCAGAAACGAGAGACCGCATTTTCCGTGTAAATTGACGTGAAAATTCGAATGGCATCGAGAATTTCATCGAAAAGAATTTTGGAAGGGCATGGTTTCGACGCAAAGGTAAGTTTTCTCTCTGAAATCGACAGATTTCGCTATTCAGGCGATAGTTTCGCACTTTTTCCAGCTTTCCCTATTTCAGAAACGAGAGACCGCATTTTCCGTGTAAATTGACGTGAAAATTCGAATGGCATCGAGAATTTCATCGAAAAGAATTTTGGAAGGGCATGGTTTCGACGCAAAGGTAAGTTTTCTCTCTGAAATCGACAGATTTCGCTATTCAGGCGATAGTTTCGCACTTTTTCCAGCTTTCCCTATTTCAGAAACGAGAGACCGCATTTTCCGTGTAAATTGACGTGAAAATTCGAATGGCATCGAGAATTTCATCGAAAAGAATTTTGGAAGGGCATGGTTTCGACGCAAAGGTAAGTTTTCTCTCTGAAATCGACAGATTTCGCTATTCAGGCGATAGTTTCGCACTTTTTCCAGCTTTCCCTATTTCAGAAACGAGAGACCGCATTTTCCGTGTAAATTGACGTGAAAATTCGAATGGCATCGAGAATTTCATCGAAAAGAATTTTGGAAGGGCATGGTTTCGACGCAAAGGTAAGTTTTCTCTCTGAAATCGACAGATTTCGCTATTCAGGCGATAGTTTCGCACTTTTTCCAGCTTTCCCTATTTCAGAAACGAGAGACCGCATTTTCCGTGTAAATTGACGTGAAAATTCGAATGGCATCGAGAATTTCATCGAAAAGAATTTTGGAAGGGCATGGTTTCGACGCAAAGGTAAGTTTTCTCTCTGAAATCGACAGATTTCGCTATTCAGGCGATAGTTTCGCACTTTTTCCAGCTTTCCCTATTTCAGAAACGAGAGACCGCATTTTCCGTGTAAATTGACGTGAAAATTCGAATGGCATCGAGAATTTCATCGAAAAGAATTTTGGAAGGGCATGGTTTCGACGCAAAGGTAAGTTTTCTCTCTGAAATCGACAGATTTCGCTATTCAGGCGATAGTTTCGCACTTTTTCCAGCTTTCCCTATTTCAGAAACGAGAGACCGCATTTTCCGTGTAAATTGACGTGAAAATTCGAATGGCATCGAGAATTTCATCGAAAAGAATTTTGGAAGGGCATGGTTTCGACGCAAAGGTAAGTTTTCTCTCTGAAATCGACAGATTTCGCTATTCAGGCGATAGTTTCGCACTTTTTCCAGCTTTCCCTATTTCAGAAACGAGAGACCGCATTTTCCGTGTAAATTGACGTGAAAATTCGAATGGCATCGAGAATTTCATCGAAAAGAATTTTGGAAGGGCATGGTTTCGACGCAAAGGTAAGTTTTCTCTCTGAAATCGACAGATTTCGCTATTCAGGCGATAGTTTCGCACTTTTTCCAGCTTTCCCTATTTCAGAAACGAGAGACCGCATTTTCCGTGTAAATTGACGTGAAAATTCGAATGGCATCGAGAATTTCATCGAAAAGAATTTTGGAAGGGCATGGTTTCGACGCAAAGGTAAGTTTTCTCTCTGAAATCGACAGATTTCGCTATTCAGGCGATAGTTTCGCACTTTTTCCAGCTTTCCCTATTTCAGAAACGAAAGACCGCATTTTCCGTGTAAATTGACGTGAAAATTCGAATGGCATCGAGAATTTCATCGAAAAGAATTTTGGAAGGGCATGGTTTCGACGCAAAGGTAAGTTTTCTCTCTGAAATCGACAGATTTCGCTATTCAGGCGATAGTTTCGCACTTTTTCCAGCTTTCCCTATTTCAGAAACGAGAGACCGCATTTTCCGTGTAAATTGACGTGAAAATTCGAATGGCATCGAGAATTTCATCGAAAAGAATTTTGGAAGGGCATGGTTTCGACGCAAAGGTAAGTTTTCTCTCTGAAATCGACAGATTTCGCTATTCAGGCGATAGTTTCGCACTTTTTCCAGCTTTCCCTATTTCAGAAACGAGAGACCGCATTTTCCGTGTAAATTGACGTGAAAATTCGAATGGCATCGAGAATTTCATCGAAAAGAATTTTGGAAGGGCATGGTTTCGACGCAAAGGTAAGTTTTCTCTCTGAAATCGACAGATTTCGCTATTCAGGCGATAGTTTCGCACTTTTTCCAGCTTTCCCTATTTCAGAAACGAGAGACCGCATTTTCCGTGTAAATTGACGTGAAAATTCGAATGGCATCGAGAATTTCATCGAAAAGAATTTTGGAAGGGCATGGTTTCGACGCAAAGGTAAGTTTTCTCTCTGAAATCGACAGATTTCGCTATTCAGGCGATAGTTTCGCACTTTTTCCAGCTTTCCCTATTTCAGAAACGAGAGACCGCATTTTCCGTGTAAATTGACGTGAAAATTCGAATGGCATCGAGAATTTCATCGAAAAGAATTTTGGAAGGGCATGGTTTCGACGCAAAGGTAAGTTTTCTCTCTGAAATCGACAGATTTCGCTATTCAGGCGATAGTTTCGCACTTTTTCCAGCTTTCCCTATTTCAGAAACGAGAGACCGCATTTTCCGTGTAAATTGACGTGAAAATTCGAATGGCATCGAGAATTTCATCGAAAAGAATTTTGGAAGGGCATGGTTTCGACGCAAAGGTAAGTTTTCTCTCTGAAATCGACAGATTTCGCTATTCAGGCGATAGTTTCGCACTTTTTCCAGCTTTCCCTATTTCAGAAACGAGAGACCGCATTTTCCGTGTAAATTGACGTGAAAATTCGAATGGCATCGAGAATTTCATCGAAAAGAATTTTGGAAGGGCATGGTTTCGACGCAAAGGTAAGTTTTCTCTCTGAAATCGACAGATTTCGCTATTCAGGCGATAGTTTCGCACTTTTTCCAGCTTTCCCTATTTCAGAAACGAGAGACCGCATTTTCCGTGTAAATTGACGTGAAAATTCGAATGGCATCGAGAATTTCATCGAAAAGAATTTTGGAAGGGCATGGTTTCGACGCAAAGGTAAGTTTTCTCTCTGAAATCGACAGATTTCGCTATTGTCACGTCCCGCCGTGACGTAACACTTGAGAAAACATGACATCTGGGCATGGTTTCCGCACCTGGTTAACACCAAGAATAAGGGGAAATTGCAAAAAACCCGAAACTCAAACATGAATTTTTGCCCCTTTTCGAAACCGCGAAATCCTTATGCAAATTAACACGTAAAAGTGGAAAATGGTAAGACAGCGCTGGCTTACCAAAATTTTACTCTTGCAAAAATTATTTTGCTTCCGATCCGAACGAAACTCAGGTACTGAAGAGCGATCGACCCCCACTACTCAACACCAAAGTCGCTCCCCGGCACGTCCCCTAGAACCGCCGGCAGAGCCATCGATATTCGTGCACTTGTACTTACACTCTGATCCTAGGGTAACATGCGCAACTCACACGGTATATGACCTTTAAACAAGGGAAGTATGACAGCTGGACGTTTCACCATATACCGTCGCCAAAATGGCCGGTCTATGGGGGGGGGAATGGGGGGGGGGTCTAATAAAGGAGTTCGAGATATAGTTTTTAAGCAAAGTACGTACTTACCTGGGCTATTTCCAATTTGCTTCAGGATGTGCACCCCACGAGTTCGCCGATCCAGTGACCGTCGGTCGGGAAGTGACCACCCTGGAGATGAGCACCACCAAGACAACCCGTCAACGTTCTTTGAAGGGTCGATGTTGCAGTTCCATGTGATGGTATACTTCCACCAGCTCTACTGCTCCTACGGAAATGTCTACATCAATGACGATGATCGTGGGATCTGTGGCGAGTGCTACCTCACCCGGGGGCAACCTCCTGAGTACGAATACTTCGACGTCCATGCGATGTACAGCAACCTCATCAACCATGGCTACTGCGAAGATTGCGGATGGCCAGCAACAACCGTGCGGCCAGTCGTCATGTGTGAGGAGTGTCTTCACGCACTTGTACGCCACAGCGGAGACGTCGCACGCCATTACGAAAACCCAGCACTAACCCTTTATTACAACCACATAATCGACAATATGTTTGTCGGGCCGATACGCGTAAGACGCCATTTGCCAACCGGAACTACGTCACAGTGAAGTAACGAGGAAGGTAGCAGCACTGAGCCCAACACCAGCGCCCCAACGGATGTACTCCACGCCTTAACGAACAAAATGGCGACGCCATAGTCAACGCGGGAAGGATGACGTCAACTTTCCCCCACGCCACCAACCACCGCGCGAGCCATGAGTCCCCACCTACCTGCGAAGCATAACCCCCACCTACCTGCGAAGCATAACCCCCACCCACCTACGAAGCATAATCCCCACTAACGAGTTTTTCGGGTATAAATACGGGCACATAAGCCGGAAGGATCATTCTATATCCTAATCTCTAAAATCTAAAATCAACTTCTTCTACAAAACTTACGCCTTAAAGATTGAACTTAGAATTCTCTCACTATAACAAGGTACTTAAAATCTTTAATTTCTACAAATTAGAACTTAGAATTCTCTCACTACAGCAAGGTGCTTAAAATCTTTAACTTCTACAAACTTAGAACTCAGAATTCTCCTTCCGTGCTATTGCGAAATTATATAATAAGGTATTGTTAGGAAATAATTGTATATGATTGTTAATTTCTTTCACTTATCAAATTACTATTACGTTAATTAGTATTAGTTAGTATATTGTTAAATATTAGGAGTAAGGGAATAGTTTATTAAATAAATTTTGTATGAATCACTACGATTCCTGGTATTCTTCCAAGTTCCTTCACACCGCGCGGATAACCTAAAATTTGGATTACAATAATTAATCATCAAGTTAAAACTTAAATTACATTAATTAATAACGAACGAGCTACTATTTCCTCATTTGCTTTTTACGTATCTCAGTCGAACCTCCCCTTGGAACTCTGTTGCGGTCATTACTCCGGCAACAAGTTATTCCCTTGTTCCACAATTATTCACCCGACCTTGTAATTGCGTTGCGGTCACTAATCCAGCATCGAATTACTCCTTCAAACCTAAAATAATAAACGTAATAAGTAATGACGAAATGGGTGTAAATTATAGGAAATGACTCGACCGGGACACCGTGGTGGAAGGAAACATTACCTGAGAAAATTGTGGCGTATTTATAATCAAGCGAGGGAGTTTGACCCGTCCGTGTTCTCCGCCCCTGCGTTGCGAAAAGCGAAACAAATCGAGTACAAACCTGTGCCTCTCTCTCTCGCTCCCACTGTTCCGCCGTTGCTCGATCCAGGGAAGTGCCACCCGAAGGATCCCCGGGTTCCTTACTTAACAAAGAAACGCGAGGAAATTCTTAAGAACAATTATTAATAAATAAACCTCTTCTTTATTCTTAATTAACGTTAATTCAGTTACTTACCCCCTATCCGGAATTCCCTGACATCCGCGTTGAAATTAACATTAATAATAACGGAATACTATAACCGATAAAAACATTAACCTATCGAAACAATTACTATATTATTTACACATTACCTGAAACCGTCGTATATCCGTGTATACTTAACGCCAGACCTAAATAAACAAAGAATTTGTTGAATAATTTAAGACCCTAACTTATATTAATTCGTTGCTACTTACCTGTCATTCAAACTTCTAAGCGAACCCCCATTGGTGGATCCAATAAGAATCGATCTTCCTCACTAGTCACTAGAGGGGGCCGTTGTAGGTACCGCGGTCGCCGCTCTACACTGAAACGACATAATTCATGCCCCACGTGCCCGCCACGTGCTCGCCTAATTTATCACATTTTACGAAATAAATACCGGTCGCGTGCACTTGCCTTTTACCGTATATCAAGGGCAGTGTCCTTAGGGCTCACTCCGCGGTGGCAAGTCGTCGTCGGTCACATATTTCTGTACAAAATTCACTCGGGACGTAACAGAAATATAAAACTGGTGACAGCGGTGGGATACGCCATTAGTTCTAACACGGCTAGTAAGTTGGCGGCGCGCCTATCTCGCGGGCTGAGACTATAGAGTATCTAGACAGGCGTATATGCATATATATAACACATCTGTACACATATATATATATAATCAACGTAAACCTATAATCGTTAAATAAACATATTCAGACACGTTCCTTTTACAATTCACTATAGAATATAGTGTTAAATATCACGCTGATTCACTCGATATAGGAAGTCGCGGTAACAAACGTTCCATTTGTTTATAAAATTGGAAAAACTATTAAATAAACAAATTCTTTGCAAATAATTTTTTCCATTAATTCTTCAACGCCCCTGATTAGTATTTTACCCCGTGAAGTGTGATCGAACTTCTCTTACAATAATTAGCGATAGTTAAAGTTTCGATACGGACGTTTGTTGTCGTACACGAAAAATACATTTATCCAGTAAAATAGTATATTAAATTACCCGTAAACAAACTCTTGAGGAGGAAACAACCACGTCCTCTTCATTTTTCTTTTCTTTTTCACTTCTATCACCACACTAATAAACTATGGCAAATTCTTCGGAGCGCGATGATTTTCCAACAGTGGAAGACGTGGTCGGATATAATGCGCAACTAGAGGCAAACGAAGCACTACTTCGCGAAAGATTGCAAACGATTAAGAAAATTCAGAGCGACATTGAAAATCAATATAGAATAGCCTTTGGTAGAGACGTCGATGATGATATCCCATCGAACGTTAACTTAGTACAGGAATTAAACGATATCAAATCTATGATTCATTCTCTCACGAAATCCCTGCCGACGGAAGATTCACGGGTACGATTTAAGGAATCACCGAAACCATGTCGAAGTAATTATGCAAGTCCTGACGGGGACGCTGAATCGCTAAATTACCCTCCCATAATTCCTCAGCTATCGCTTAAGGACGCCCTAGAAATGGTGCCCTTCTTCGACGGGAAAAATATGCCCGTTCTGCAATTTGCTAGAGCATGTAAGCGCGCTAAAGACATGATACATCCCCGCGCAGAACCTCAATTAGCGAGACTTTTACGGAATCGTCTTCAAGAACACGCATATTTAGCAGTAGAAGATTACGTATTCGATACTGTAGATGAGCTTGTGGACCGTTTAAAACATATATTTATGCCAGCTAGAAACGCTCATCACTTTCGAGGCGAATTGGCGAATATATATATGAAACGCCACGAGCATATTTTAGATTACATTGGACGCGTTAAGGATTTTCGTTCTGCAATTTTGGATGGGGAAAAGGGAAGATACGGCTTAATGCACGCAGATTTAAAGGGGGAAATAGACGAGCTTTGCCTAGAATCATTTATTAGAGGATTGCCACCAGATTTTAGAATTCAAGTATCGCTAGCGGGCTATGATGGCCTTGAAACCGCTTTTGATACAGCCATTAGAGTACATAGAACGATAGAACGGGATAATTCTTTATTCAATAATAATAGGGTCTCGACTATCGCTAAGGATATTAACCGAACGGAGAATCGCGCTAGTGCTTGTCAATCGTGCAATAAACAAGGCCGAGTAGCAACAAATTACCGTGGAGAGTCACATGGTGCCCCCGCCAGTGCTCCTAGTCCCGCGTCAGTGGGCAAAACCACCCCTTCTTCCCCGCCTAGAGATCACGCGATGTCACGTGACCGTAACGGTTACGAAACAAAGACGTGTAATTACTGTAAGAAGCCCGGGCACGTGATAGCCGAGTGTCGCAAACGGGCGTATAACAATAGCCTTAGGCAATCGGGAAACGCGACGAGTCCCCTGGTATTAACGGACGCAAACCAGACAAGGACAGAGACAAAACCGCGTCCAATCCACAAAATAACTACCGAAAAAACGCCAAACCCAACCAACGAGTCACCACAATCCGACTAAATAAAAATAGCTCGATCCCCTCGATTCAAATATGCTCCGAATCCCTAAAAATCCCTGTCGAATTTATGGTAGATACTGGTTCCGAACCTAATCTTTTAAAATTAAGTCGAGTTAATTTCCCTGATAATATTAACAAATTCGATATCCTATACCTATCCGGCATTACCGAGGAGAACGTACAAACCCTCGGGACATATACAATAAACCTCTTCAATCATGAAGTTATATTTCATGTCGTACCCGATGCGTTCCCCATCGAGCACGGTGGAATTTTGGGATCCGAATTTCTGAGAGAAAAAGGCGTAAATATTTCATATGACGACGAATGCCTACGGTTTCACGATGTAACTATCCCCTTTTCAAATTATAAAACCGTCGTCATTCCCGCTAGGTCAAACGCGGTCATGTATGTAAACATTGCTAATCCCGAGCTCAGCGAAGGCTACATTCCGCGGCTATACACGTGCGATGGTGTATTATTAGGAAATACCGTTGTTCGCAATTCTAAAGGCCGAGCGTGTTTACGCGTAATAAATACAAATGAATTCGAGGTCGAATTAGAAATACCTACAATAAAATTACAAGAGTTCGATACTATATTAGGAGAGCAACGCGATTCCCCTACGAGAACGAAATCTATACAAAACTCCGATAAAACAATTGTTGCGAACAACAATGATATTAATCACTCCGAATGCGCACTCGAATCGATTTCGGAACCATCAAAATCCATTCCAAAATCAAGTCTCTATCGCGAATCGGACCCAAAATCAACCTCGAAAACTAAATCAGACTCAAATCTAGATACAAAAGCTAAATCCGAAATCGATTCGAGTCCAGTTCCTCTTTCCGAATCAATCGCAAAAAATAAGTTGCATAATCGAAACAAACTAAATCGTAACTTACAATCAGTACCTGAATCGTCGAGCGAGCCAAGTTGGGTGCTCTTTTCTAAACCAGACCCAAAACGAACCCGGACAACCGGGGAGAGTCGGAAAGCAGGAAACCGTTTACTGCATGTGTTGCATGTCGGCGCAAAAGATCGCGAAAGAATTAACGAAATAAAAGACGCGCTACGCCTCGATCATTTAAATCCGGAAGAGAGGAACAGCGTAGAGAATTTAATCGAGCAATATCATCGCGTGTTTCACTTACCTAGCGATCGATTAGACGCGACCGACGTCCTGAAACACGCGATAATAACGACCGATGGTATGCCTGTAAACACCAAACAATATCGGTTTCCACCGATCCACAAGGAGGAAATTACAAAACAAGTAACGGAATTGTTACACAATGACATTATAAAACCTTCTTTGTCTCCATACAATTCCCCGTTGTGGATCGTGCCGAAAAAACCGGATCAGGACGGAAATAAGAGGTGGAGGATGGTGATAGATTATAGGGCGTTAAATGAAAAAACTATAGGGGACGCCTACCCCCTCCCTAACATTAACGAAATCCTGGATCAGCTCGGTGGAGCTAAGTACTTCTCGATATTTGATCTAGCGTCGGGATTTCACCAAATACCGATGGATGAGAAGGATGCACCAAAAACTGCCTTCTCCACCCCTTACGGCCACTACGAATTCACGCGAATGCCTTTTGGATTAAAAAACGCTCCTAGTACGTTCCAGCGATTGATGGATAACGTGCTGTCGGGTTTACAAGGCATCGAATTGTTTGTTTATCTTGATGACATTGTCTTGTACGCCAGCTCCCTACAAGAACACGAAACAAAGTTTAGGAAGTTGGCCGAACGTTTACATTCCGCTAATCTCCATTTACAACCAAGTAAATGTGAATTTCTTAGAAAAGAAGTCGTATATCTCGGACACGTAATAACAGATGAAGGCGTGAAACCTGATCCAAAGAAAATCCAAGCTGTCAAAGAATTTCCAGTTCCACGTACCCCGAAGAACATTAAACAATTTCTCGGCCTTGCAGGATACTACCGGCGGTTTATCCCAAATTTTTCTAAAATTGCAAAACCACTTACGAATCTCCTCAAAAAGAATGTCACATTTACTTGGTCTAAGGAACAAATAGAATCGTTCGAATACTTACGAGATGAATTATGTAAACCACCGATATTGCAGTTCCCAAATTTTAAAATCGAATTCAACATAACGACTGATGCATCCGACTACGCCATTGGCGGCGTCTTAAGTCAGGGAGAACCTGGAAAAGATTTACCTGTATGCTACGCCTCACGTTTATTAACACAACCGGAGCGAAACTACTCGACCATTGAAAAGGAACTATTAGCTATCGTTTATTGCGTACAATATTTCCGACCTTACATATACGGCCGAAAATTCACTCTTATTACGGACCATCAACCTCTCGTCTGGCTGCATCGTGTGAAGGATCCAACGTCAAGGTTAATCCGCTGGAGACTCAAGCTCGCGGAGTACGAATACAAGATCGTCTACCAACCTGGAAAAAGCAATAAGGCAGCCGACGCTCTATCGAGAAATACAGTAGGATACATAGATTCCGAAACAATTCGGAAGGTACTACCCATCAGACACCGAACGACGAGCGATTCTGACACGGATGAATCCATATTCTCGTTCCCCCCCAGGAAGAGAACGAAGACGGATGTACAGGACGAACTACCGGCAGGAAACAGCCCGCTTCTCGCAGGATGCTCCTCTCCCACCGACGGTCCACCAAACACCTCACCTAAAATCATGGACGTTGATAATATCCTACAAAACAACGAGATACTCACCTTTCATCCGACGACGTCTTCAACTCCCGTTGAATTTAGGGCACGAATAACTCAATTATGGGACGAAGACACTGGAGAATCTGAAAACGAAAGCGAGGTTAGACCACGGTTCGAAGCTAATTCTTTCGCACTCCCTGACTGGAACGATACGATAAATGAAGTACCGTACGAAGACACAGCAGAGCCACAAATAGAAACGGGCATTCGTTTCTCAAACCAGAGTAATACTGTAGAAATCCGCGATTCACTTTCCATCAGAAGAGATAACCTCGTGTACTTCCTCACGTGCAAGGGGCAGCCATTTTGCGATGGATCAAAGCACCTAGCGACATCTAAGATGTTACCGACGCACGGGAATATTACCCTGGGTAGGTCGAGCGTGGTAATGCAGAACCGTCGGTATTTTATCGGCCTCCCCGTAAAAGAATCTCTCGCCGTCAGAACAGATCCAGCAATCCTAGAAGAAACAATTAAAAGTTTAGTAGACGTCGTACAGGAATTAGGGCTAAAATCAATAAGTATGGCTAAAACCCCAGAGATAGACGGGATACCGTGGAAACTAATACTACGATTGATCACATCACATCTTTCCGAAACCTCAATCAAGGTTATCATATGCCTCCAACTCGTCAAAACACCAACAGAAGATCAGCGTGGCACCATCATTCAGGAATACCACGAATCGGCTTTTGGCGGACACAAAGGAGTGACGAAGACCTACAGAAGGATAAGACATAATTATTATTGGGACGGTCTAAAACAACAAGTACAAACGTACGTTCAACAATGCCTCGAATGCCAAAGGAAAAAATTAGTTAGAGTGAAAACGAAGCAACCAATGGTACTTACCGACACGCCGGGCTCCGCCTTTGATAAGGTCGCACTCGATATAGTAGGCCCCTTTCCTACAACAAAAAACGGATACACATACATCCTCACCATTCAAGATCTCTTGACGAAATATTCAATAGCGGTACCTTTGACACATGCGACGTCACTAAATATTGCCGATGGCTTCACAAAAGAATTCATTTGCCTCTTCGGCGCACCCAAGGCCATTCTCACTGATCAAGGCTCAAACTTCATAAGCTCTTTCATGAGGGCGGTAACCAGGAAATTTCGTATTAAGCAATTTCGAACAACTGCTTATCATCCACAATCCAATGGCTCCATCGAACGCTCACACCACGTGTTGACGGAATATCTAAAGATGTACGTCGACCGTAACCATGAATGGGACGAATGGCTTAAGATGGCCACGTTCTCGTACAACACCAGCGTCCATGAGGGAACACGTCACACCCCTCATGAATTAGTTTTCGGAAAGATAGCTCGCATGCCTTGCAGTGACGTACCTATAGAAGACGAATTGGACGAATCGTATATAGGATATTTGGGACAGCTCACTCTGAGAATAAGAGAATTACAAAACGCAGCCCACAGAAATCTAACTGAAGCAAAAATACGATCCAAAAGATATTACGATCGCCGGGTTAACGCACAGAATTTTCGAGAGGGAGAAAATATATTTCTATTAAAAGAACCGAGGAAAGGAAAATTCGCCGACCACTACACCGGTCCGCACCGTATATTGAAGATTCTCCCGAACGGAAACTTAAGATTAAACGTCGACGGTCGAATAAAAACCGTCCATCCGAACAAAGCGCGTAGATCTAAGGTTACGTAAGCACCATCACAACACAACATGAGAATGTGTACTGCGTACAACATTCTCAGAATTAGGGGGGGAATGTCACGTCCCGCCGTGACGTAACACTTGAGAAAACATGACATCTGGGCATGGTTTCCGCACCTGGTTAACACCAAGAATAAGGGGAAATTGCAAAAAACCCGAAACTCAAACATGAATTTTTGCCCCTTTTCGAAACCGCGAAATCCTTATGCAAATTAACACGTAAAAGTGGAAAATGGTAAGACAGCGCTGGCTTACCAAAATTTTACTCTTGCAAAAATTATTTTGCTTCCGATCCGAACGAAACTCAGGTACTGAAGAGCGATCGACCCCCACTACTCAACACCAAAGTCGCTCCCCGGCACGTCCCCTAGAACCGCCGGCAGAGCCATCGATATTCGTGCACTTGTACTTACACTCTGATCCTAGGGTAACATGCGCAACTCACACGGTATATGACCTTTAAACAATGGAAGTATGACAGCTGGACGTTTCACCATATACCGTCGCCAAAATGGCCGGTCTATGGGGGGGGGGGAATGGGGGGGGGTCTAATAAAGGAGTTCGAGATATAGTTTTTAAGCAAAGTACGTACTTACCTGGGCTATTTCCAATTTGCTTCAGGATGTGCACCCCACGAGTTCGCCGATCCAGTGACCGTCGGTCGGGAAGTGACCACCCTGGAGATGAGCACCACCAAGACAACCCGTCAACGTTCTTTGAAGGGTCGATGTTGCAGTTCCATGTGATGGTATACTTCCACCAGCTCTACTGCTCCTACGGAAATGTCTACATCAATGACGATGATCGTGGGATCTGTGGCGAGTGCTACCTCACCCGGGGGCAACCTCCTGAGTACGAATACTTCGACGTCCATGCGATGTACAGCAACCTCATCAACCATGGCTACTGCGAAGATTGCGGATGGCCAGCAACAACCGTGCGGCCAGTCGTCATGTGTGAGGAGTGTCTTCACGCACTTGTACGCCACAGCGGAGACGTCGCACGCCATTACGAAAACCCAGCACTAACCCTTTATTACAACCACATAATCGACAATATGTTTGTCGGGCCGATACGCGTAAGACGCCATTTGCCAACCGGAACTACGTCACAGTGAAGTAACGAGGAAGGTAGCAGCACTGAGCCCAACACCAGCGCCCCAACGGATGTACTCCACGCCTTAACGAACAAAATGGCGACGCCATAGTCAACGCGGGAAGGATGACGTCAACTTTCCCCCACGCCACCAACCACCGCGCGAGCCATGAGTCCCCACCTACCTGCGAAGCATAACCCCCACCTACCTGCGAAGCATAACCCCCACCCACCTACGAAGCATAATCCCCACTAACGAGTTTTTCGGGTATAAATACGGGCACATAAGCCGGAAGGATCATTCTATATCCTAATCTCTAAAATCTAAAATCAACTTCTTCTACAAAACTTACGCCTTAAAGATTGAACTTAGAATTCTCTCACTATAACAAGGTACTTAAAATCTTTAATTTCTACAAATTAGAACTTAGAATTCTCTCACTACAGCAAGGTGCTTAAAATCTTTAACTTCTACAAACTTAGAACTCAGAATTCTCCTTCCGTGCTATTGCGAAATTATATAATAAGGTATTGTTAGGAAATAATTGTATATGATTGTTAATTTCTTTCACTTATCAAATTACTATTACGTTAATTAGTATTAGTTAGTATATTGTTAAATATTAGGAGTAAGGGAATAGTTTATTAAATAAATTTTGTATGAATCACTACGATTCCTGGTATTCTTCCAAGTTCCTTCACACCGCGCGGATAACCTAAAATTTGGATTACAATAATTAATCATCAAGTTAAAACTTAAATTACATTAATTAATAACGAACGAGCTACTATTTCCTCATTTGCTTTTTACGTATCTCAGTCGAACCTCCCCTTGGAACTCTGTTGCGGTCATTACTCCGGCAACAAGTTATTCCCTTGTTCCACAATTATTCACCCGACCTTGTAATTGCGTTGCGGTCACTAATCCAGCATCGAATTACTCCTTCAAACCTAAAATAATAAACGTAATAAGTAATGACGAAATGGGTGTAAATTATAGGAAATGACTCGACCGGGACACCGTGGTGGAAGGAAACATTACCTGAGAAAATTGTGGCGTATTTATAATCAAGCGAGGGAGTTTGACCCGTCCGTGTTCTCCGCCCCTGCGTTGCGAAAAGCGAAACAAATCGAGTACAAACCTGTGCCTCTCTCTCTCGCTCCCACTGTTCCGCCGTTGCTCGATCCAGGGAAGTGCCACCCGAAGGATCCCCGGGTTCCTTACTTAACAAAGAAACGCGAGGAAATTCTTAAGAACAATTATTAATAAATAAACCTCTTCTTTATTCTTAATTAACGTTAATTCAGTTACTTACCCCCTATCCGGAATTCCCTGACATCCGCGTTGAAATTAACATTAATAATAACGGAATACTATAACCGATAAAAACATTAACCTATCGAAACAATTACTATATTATTTACACATTACCTGAAACCGTCGTATATCCGTGTATACTTAACGCCAGACCTAAATAAACAAAGAATTTGTTGAATAATTTAAGACCCTAACTTATATTAATTCGTTGCTACTTACCTGTCATTCAAACTTCTAAGCGAACCCCCATTGGTGGATCCAATAAGAATCGATCTTCCTCACTAGTCACTAGAGGGGGCCGTTGTAGGTACCGCGGTCGCCGCTCTACACTGAAACGACATAATTCATGCCCCACGTGCCCGCCACGTGCTCGCCTAATTTATCACATTTTACGAAATAAATACCGGTCGCGTGCACTTGCCTTTTACCGTATATCAAGGGCAGTGTCCTTAGGGCTCACTCCGCGGTGGCAAGTCGTCGTCGGTCACATATTTCTGTACAAAATTCACTCGGGACGTAACACTATTCAGGCGATAGTTTCGCACTTTTTCCAGCTTTCCCTATTTCAGAAACGAGAGACCGCATTTTCCGTGTAAATTGACGTGAAAATTCGAATGGCATCGAGAATTTCATCGAAAAGAATTTTGGAAGGGCATGGTTTCGACGCAAAGGTAAGTTTTCTCTCTGAAATCGACAGATTTCGCTATTCAGGCGATAGTTTCGCACTTTTTCCAGCTTTCCCTATTTCAGAAACGAGAGACCGCATTTTCCGTGTAAATTGACGTGAAAATTCGAATGGCATCGAGAATTTCATCGAAAAGAATTTTGGAAGGGCATGGTTTCGACGCAAAGGTAAGTTTTCTCTCTGAAATCGACAGATTTCGCTATTCAGGCGATAGTTTCGCACTTTTTCCAGCTTTCCCTATTTCAGAAACGAGAGACCGCATTTTCCGTGTAAATTGACGTGAAAATTCGAATGGCATCGAGAATTTCATCGAAAAGAATTTTGGAAGGGCATGGTTTCGACGCAAAGGTAAGTTTTCTCTCTGAAATCGACAGATTTCGCTATTCAGGCGATAGTTTCGCACTTTTTCCAGCTTTCCCTATTTCAGAAACGAGAGACCGCATTTTCCGTGTAAATTGACGTGAAAATTCGAATGGCATCGAGAATTTCATCGAAAAGAATTTTGGAAGGGCATGGTTTCGACGCAAAGGTAAGTTTTCTCTCTGAAATCGACAGATTTCGCTATTCAGGCGATAGTTTCGCACTTTTTCCAGCTTTCCCTATTTCAGAAACGAGAGACCGCATTTTCCGTGTAAATTGACGTGAAAATTCGAATGGCATCGAGAATTTCATCGAAAAGAATTTTGGAAGGGCATGGTTTCGACGCAAAGGTAAGTTTTCTCTCTGAAATCGACAGATTTCGCTATTCAGGCGATAGTTTCGCACTTTTTCCAGCTTTCCCTATTTCAGAAACGAGAGACCGCATTTTCCGTGTAAATTGACGTGAAAATTCGAATGGCATCGAGAATTTCATCGAAAAGAATTTTGGAAGGGCATGGTTTCGACGCAAAGGTAAGTTTTCTCTCTGAAATCGACAGATTTCGCTATTCAGGCGATAGTTTCGCACTTTTTCCAGCTTTCCCTATTTCAGAAACGAGAGACCGCATTTTCCGTGTAAATTGACGTGAAAATTCGAATGGCATCGAGAATTTCATCGAAAAGAATTTTGGAAGGGCATGGTTTCGACGCAAAGGTAAGTTTTCTCTCTGAAATCGACAGATTTCGCTATTCAGGCGATAGTTTCGCACTTTTTCCAGCTTTCCCTATTTCAGAAACGAGAGACCGCATTTTCCGTGTAAATTGACGTGAAAATTCGAATGGCATCGAGAATTTCATCGAAAAGAATTTTGGAAGGGCATGGTTTCGACGCAAAGGTAAGTTTTCTCTCTGAAATCGACAGATTTCGCTATTCAGGCGATAGTTTCGCACTTTTTCCAGCTTTCCCTATTTCAGAAACGAGAGACCGCATTTTCCGTGTAAATTGACGTGAAAATTCGAATGGCATCGAGAATTTCATCGAAAAGAATTTTGGAAGGGCATGGTTTCGACGCAAAGGTAAGTTTTCTCTCTGAAATCGACAGATTTCGCTATTCAGGCGATAGTTTCGCACTTTTTCCAGCTTTCCCTATTTCAGAAACGAGAGACCGCATTTTCCGTGTAAATTGACGTGAAAATTCGAATGGCATCGAGAATTTCATCGAAAAGAATTTTGGAAGGGCATGGTTTCGACGCAAAGGTAAGTTTTCTCTCTGAAATCGACAGATTTCGCTATTCAGGCGATAGTTTCGCACTTTTTCCAGCTTTCCCTATTTCAGAAACGAGAGACCGCATTTTCCGTGTAAATTGACGTGAAAATTCGAATGGCATCGAGAATTTCATCGAAAAGAATTTTGGAAGGGCATGGTTTCGACGCAAAGGTAAGTTTTCTCTCTGAAATCGACAGATTTCGCTATTCAGGCGATAGTTTCGCACTTTTTCCAGCTTTCCCTATTTCAGAAACGAGAGACCGCATTTTCCGTGTAAATTGACGTGAAAATTCGAATGGCATCGAGAATTTCATCGAAAAGAATTTTGGAAGGGCATGGTTTCGACGCAAAGGTAAGTTTTCTCTCTGAAATCGACAGATTTCGCTATTCAGGCGATAGTTTCGCACTTTTTCCAGCTTTCCCTATTTCAGAAACGAGAGACCGCATTTTCCGTGTAAATTGACGTGAAAATTCGAATGGCATCGAGAATTTCATCGAAAAGAATTTTGGAAGGGCATGGTTTCGACGCAAAGGTAAGTTTTCTCTCTGAAATCGACAGATTTCGCTATTCAGGCGATAGTTTCGCACTTTTTCCAGCTTTCCCTATTTCAGAAACGAGAGACCGCATTTTCCGTGTAAATTGACGTGAAAATTCGAATGGCATCGAGAATTTCATCGAAAAGAATTTTGGAAGGGCATGGTTTCGACGCAAAGGTAAGTTTTCTCTCTGAAATCGACAGATTTCGCTATTCAGGCGATAGTTTCGCACTTTTTCCAGCTTTCCCTATTTCAGAAACGAGAGACCGCATTTTCCGTGTAAATTGACGTGAAAATTCGAATGGCATCGAGAATTTCATCGAAAAGAATTTTGGAAGGGCATGGTTTCGACGCAAAGGTAAGTTTTCTCTCTGAAATCGACAGATTTCGCTATTCAGGCGATAGTTTCGCACTTTTTCCAGCTTTCCCTATTTCAGAAACGAGAGACCGCATTTTCCGTGTAAATTGACGTGAAAATTCGAATGGCATCGAGAATTTCATCGAAAAGAATTTTGGAAGGGCATGGTTTCGACGCAAAGGTAAGTTTTCTCTCTGAAATCGACAGATTTCGCTATTCAGGCGATAGTTTCGCACTTTTTCCAGCTTTCCCTATTTCAGAAACGAGAGACCGCATTTTCCGTGTAAATTGACGTGAAAATTCGAATGGCATCGAGAATTTCATCGAAAAGAATTTTGGAAGGGCATGGTTTCGACGCAAAGGTAAGTTTTCTCTCTGAAATCGACAGATTTCGCTATTCAGGCGATAGTTTCGCACTTTTTCCAGCTTTCCCTATTTCAGAAACGAGAGACCGCATTTTCCGTGTAAATTGACGTGAAAATTCGAATGGCATCGAGAATTTCATCGAAAAGAATTTTGGAAGGGCATGGTTTCGACGCAAAGGTAAGTTTTCTCTCTGAAATCGACAGATTTCGCTATTCAGGCGATAGTTTCGCACTTTTTCCAGCTTTCCCTATTTCAGAAACGAGAGACCGCATTTTCCGTGTAAATTGACGTGAAAATTCGAATGGCATCGAGAATTTCATCGAAAAGAATTTTGGAAGGGCATGGTTTCGACGCAAAGGTAAGTTTTCTCTCTGAAATCGACAGATTTCGCTATTCAGGCGATAGTTTCGCACTTTTTCCAGCTTTCCCTATTTCAGAAACGAGAGACCGCATTTTCCGTGTAAATTGACGTGAAAATTCGAATGGCATCGAGAATTTCATCGAAAAGAATTTTGGAAGGGCATGGTTTCGACGCAAAGGTAAGTTTTCTCTCTGAAATCGACAGATTTCGCTATTCAGGCGATAGTTTCGCACTTTTTCCAGCTTTCCCTATTTCAGAAACGAGAGACCGCATTTTCCGTGTAAATTGACGTGAAAATTCGAATGGCATCGAGAATTTCATCGAAAAGAATTTTGGAAGGGCATGGTTTCGACGCAAAGGTAAGTTTTCTCTCTGAAATCGACAGATTTCGCTATTCAGGCGATAGTTTCGCACTTTTTCCAGCTTTCCCTATTTCAGAAACGAGAGACCGCATTTTCCGTGTAAATTGACGTGAAAATTCGAATGGCATCGAGAATTTCATCGAAAAGAATTTTGGAAGGGCATGGTTTCGACGCAAAGGTAAGTTTTCTCTCTGAAATCGACAGATTTCGCTATTCAGGCGATAGTTTCGCACTTTTTCCAGCTTTCCCTATTTCAGAAACGAGAGACCGCATTTTCCGTGTAAATTGACGTGAAAATTCGAATGGCATCGAGAATTTCATCGAAAAGAATTTTGGAAGGGCATGGTTTCGACGCAAAGGTAAGTTTTCTCTCTGAAATCGACAGATTTCGCTATTCAGGCGATAGTTTCGCACTTTTTCCAGCTTTCCCTATTTCAGAAACGAGAGACCGCATTTTCCGTGTA
The DNA here is from genome assembly GCA_910591585.2 of Nysson spinosus. Classification (NCBI taxonomy): domain Eukaryota; kingdom Metazoa; phylum Arthropoda; class Insecta; order Hymenoptera; family Crabronidae; genus Nysson; species Nysson spinosus. The sequence continues at coordinate 7,188 of CAJUYC020000042.1, read as the reverse complement.
AATTGACGTGAAAATTCGAATGGCATCGAGAATTTCATCGAAAAGAATTTTGGAAGGGCATGGTTTCGACGCAAAGGTAAGTTTTCTCTCTGAAATCGACAGATTTCGCTATTCAGGCGATAGTTTCGCACTTTTTCCAGCTTTCCCTATTTCAGAAACGAGAGACCGCATTTTCCGTGTAAATTGACGTGAAAATTCGAATGGCATCGAGAATTTCATCGAAAAGAATTTTGGAAGGGCATGGTTTCGACGCAAAGGTAAGTTTTCTCTCTGAAATCGACAGATTTCGCTATTCAGGCGATAGTTTCGCACTTTTTCCAGCTTTCCCTATTTCAGAAACGAGAGACCGCATTTTCCGTGTAAATTGACGTGAAAATTCGAATGGCATCGAGAATTTCATCGAAAAGAATTTTGGAAGGGCATGGTTTCGACGCAAAGGTAAGTTTTCTCTCTGAAATCGACAGATTTCGCTATTCAGGCGATAGTTTCGCACTTTTTCCAGCTTTCCCTATTTCAGAAACGAGAGACCGCATTTTCCGTGTAAATTGACGTGAAAATTCGAATGGCATCGAGAATTTCATCGAAAAGAATTTTGGAAGGGCATGGTTTCGACGCAAAGGTAAGTTTTCTCTCTGAAATCGACAGATTTCGCTATTCAGGCGATAGTTTCGCACTTTTTCCAGCTTTCCCTATTTCAGAAACGAGAGACCGCATTTTCCGTGTAAATTGACGTGAAAATTCGAATGGCATCGAGAATTTCATCGAAAAGAATTTTGGAAGGGCATGGTTTCGACGCAAAGGTAAGTTTTCTCTCTGAAATCGACAGATTTCGCTATTCAGGCGATAGTTTCGCACTTTTTCCAGCTTTCCCTATTTCAGAAACGAGAGACCGCATTTTCCGTGTAAATTGACGTGAAAATTCGAATGGCATCGAGAATTTCATCGAAAAGAATTTTGGAAGGGCATGGTTTCGACGCAAAGGTAAGTTTTCTCTCTGAAATCGACAGATTTCGCTATTCAGGCGATAGTTTCGCACTTTTTCCAGCTTTCCCTATTTCAGAAACGAGAGACCGCATTTTCCGTGTAAATTGACGTGAAAATTCGAATGGCATCGAGAATTTCATCGAAAAGAATTTTGGAAGGGCATGGTTTCGACGCAAAGGTAAGTTTTCTCTCTGAAATCGACAGATTTCGCTATTCAGGCGATAGTTTCGCACTTTTTCCAGCTTTCCCTATTTCAGAAACGAGAGACCGCATTTTCCGTGTAAATTGACGTGAAAATTCGAATGGCATCGAGAATTTCATCGAAAAGAATTTTGGAAGGGCATGGTTTCGACGCAAAGGTAAGTTTTCTCTCTGAAATCGACAGATTTCGCTATTCAGGCGATAGTTTCGCACTTTTTCCAGCTTTCCCTATTTCAGAAACGAGAGACCGCATTTTCCGTGTAAATTGACGTGAAAATTCGAATGGCATCGAGAATTTCATCGAAAAGAATTTTGGAAGGGCATGGTTTCGACGCAAAGGTAAGTTTTCTCTCTGAAATCGACAGATTTCGCTATTCAGGCGATAGTTTCGCACTTTTTCCAGCTTTCCCTATTTCAGAAACGAGAGACCGCATTTTCCGTGTAAATTGACGTGAAAATTCGAATGGCATCGAGAATTTCATCGAAAAGAATTTTGGAAGGGCATGGTTTCGACGCAAAGGTAAGTTTTCTCTCTGAAATCGACAGATTTCGCTATTCAGGCGATAGTTTCGCACTTTTTCCAGCTTTCCCTATTTCAGAAACGAGAGACCGCATTTTCCGTGTAAATTGACGTGAAAATTCGAATGGCATCGAGAATTTCATCGAAAAGAATTTTGGAAGGGCATGGTTTCGACGCAAAGGTAAGTTTTCTCTCTGAAATCGACAGATTTCGCTATTCAGGCGATAGTTTCGCACTTTTTCCAGCTTTCCCTATTTCAGAAACGAGAGACCGCATTTTCCGTGTAAATTGACGTGAAAATTCGAATGGCATCGAGAATTTCATCGAAAAGAATTTTGGAAGGGCATGGTTTCGACGCAAAGGTAAGTTTTCTCTCTGAAATCGACAGATTTCGCTATTCAGGCGATAGTTTCGCACTTTTTCCAGCTTTCCCTATTTCAGAAACGAGAGACCGCATTTTCCGTGTAAATTGACGTGAAAATTCGAATGGCATCGAGAATTTCATCGAAAAGAATTTTGGAAGGGCATGGTTTCGACGCAAAGGTAAGTTTTCTCTCTGAAATCGACAGATTTCGCTATTCAGGCGATAGTTTCGCACTTTTTCCAGCTTTCCCTATTTCAGAAACGAGAGACCGCATTTTCCGTGTAAATTGACGTGAAAATTCGAATGGCATCGAGAATTTCATCGAAAAGAATTTTGGAAGGGCATGGTTTCGACGCAAAGGTAAGTTTTCTCTCTGAAATCGACAGATTTCGCTATTCAGGCGATAGTTTCGCACTTTTTCCAGCTTTCCCTATTTCAGAAACGAGAGACCGCATTTTCCGTGTAAATTGACGTGAAAATTCGAATGGCATCGAGAATTTCATCGAAAAGAATTTTGGAAGGGCATGGTTTCGACGCAAAGGTAAGTTTTCTCTCTGAAATCGACAGATTTCGCTATTCAGGCGATAGTTTCGCACTTTTTCCAGCTTTCCCTATTTCAGAAACGAGAGACCGCATTTTCCGTGTAAATTGACGTGAAAATTCGAATGGCATCGAGAATTTCATCGAAAAGAATTTTGGAAGGGCATGGTTTCGACGCAAAGGTAAGTTTTCTCTCTGAAATCGACAGATTTCGCTATTCAGGCGATAGTTTCGCACTTTTTCCAGCTTTCCCTATTTCAGAAACGAGAGACCGCATTTTCCGTGTAAATTGACGTGAAAATTCGAATGGCATCGAGAATTTCATCGAAAAGAATTTTGGAAGGGCATGGTTTCGACGCAAAGGTAAGTTTTCTCTCTGAAATCGACAGATTTCGCTATTCAGGCGATAGTTTCGCACTTTTTCCAGCTTTCCCTATTTCAGAAACGAGAGACCGCATTTTCCGTGTAAATTGACGTGAAAATTCGAATGGCATCGAGAATTTCATCGAAAAGAATTTTGGAAGGGCATGGTTTCGACGCAAAGGTAAGTTTTCTCTCTGAAATCGACAGATTTCGCTATTCAGGCGATAGTTTCGCACTTTTTCCAGCTTTCCCTATTTCAGAAACGAGAGACCGCATTTTCCGTGTAAATTGACGTGAAAATTCGAATGGCATCGAGAATTTCATCGAAAAGAATTTTGGAAGGGCATGGTTTCGACGCAAAGGTAAGTTTTCTCTCTGAAATCGACAGATTTCGCTATTCAGGCGATAGTTTCGCACTTTTTCCAGCTTTCCCTATTTCAGAAACGAGAGACCGCATTTTCCGTGTAAATTGACGTGAAAATTCGAATGGCATCGAGAATTTCATCGAAAAGAATTTTGGAAGGGCATGGTTTCGACGCAAAGGTAAGTTTTCTCTCTGAAATCGACAGATTTCGCTATTCAGGCGATAGTTTCGCACTTTTTCCAGCTTTCCCTATTTCAGAAACGAGAGACCGCATTTTCCGTGTAAATTGACGTGAAAATTCGAATGGCATCGAGAATTTCATCGAAAAGAATTTTGGAAGGGCATGGTTTCGACGCAAAGGTAAGTTTTCTCTCTGAAATCGACAGATTTCGCTATTCAGGCGATAGTTTCGCACTTTTTCCAGCTTTCCCTATTTCAGAAACGAGAGACCGCATTTTCCGTGTAAATTGACGTGAAAATTCGAATGGCATCGAGAATTTCATCGAAAAGAATTTTGGAAGGGCATGGTTTCGACGCAAAGGTAAGTTTTCTCTCTGAAATCGACAGATTTCGCTATTCAGGCGATAGTTTCGCACTTTTTCCAGCTTTCCCTATTTCAGAAACGAGAGACCGCATTTTCCGTGTAAATTGACGTGAAAATTCGAATGGCATCGAGAATTTCATCGAAAAGAATTTTGGAAGGGCATGGTTTCGACGCAAAGGTAAGTTTTCTCTCTGAAATCGACAGATTTCGCTATTCAGGCGATAGTTTCGCACTTTTTCCAGCTTTCCCTATTTCAGAAACGAGAGACCGCATTTTCCGTGTAAATTGACGTGAAAATTCGAATGGCATCGAGAATTTCATCGAAAAGAATTTTGGAAGGGCATGGTTTCGACGCAAAGGTAAGTTTTCTCTCTGAAATCGACAGATTTCGCTATTCAGGCGATAGTTTCGCACTTTTTCCAGCTTTCCCTATTTCAGAAACGAGAGACCGCATTTTCCGTGTAAATTGACGTGAAAATTCGAATGGCATCGAGAATTTCATCGAAAAGAATTTTGGAAGGGCATGGTTTCGACGCAAAGGTAAGTTTTCTCTCTGAAATCGACAGATTTCGCTATTCAGGCGATAGTTTCGCACTTTTTCCAGCTTTCCCTATTTCAGAAACGAGAGACCGCATTTTCCGTGTAAATTGACGTAAATTCGAATGGCATCGAGAATTTCATCGAAAAGAATTTTGGAAGGGCATGGTTTCGACGCAAAGGTAAGTTTTCTCTCTGAAATCGACAGATTTCGCTATTCAGGCGATAGTTTCGCACTTTTTCCAGCTTTCCCTATTTCAGAAACGAGAGACCCGCATTTTCCGTGTAAATTGACGTGAAAATTCGAATGGCATCGAGAATTTCATCGAAAGAATTTTGGAAGGGCATGGTTTCGACGCAAAGGTAAGTTTTCTCTCTGAAATCGACAGATTTCGCTATTCAGGCGATAGTTTCGCACTTTTTCCAGCTTTCCCTATTTCAGAAACGAGAGACCGCATTTTCCGTGTAAATTGACGTGAAAATTCGAATGGCATCGAGAATTTCATCGAAAAGAATTTTGGAAGGGCATGGTTTCGACGCAAAGGTAAGTTTTCTCTCTGAAATCGACAGATTTCGCTATTCAGGCGATAGTTTTCGCACTTTTTCCAGCTTTCCCTATTTCAGAAACGAGAGACCGCATTTTCCGTGTAAATTGACGTGAAAATTCGAATGGCATCGAGAATTTCATCGAAAAGAATTTTGGAAGGGCATGGTTTCGACGCAAAGGTAAGTTTTCTCTCTGAAATCGACAGATTTCGCTATTCAGGCGATAGTTTCGCACTTTTTCCAGCTTTCCCTATTTCAGAAACGAGAGACCGCATTTTCCGTGTAAATTGACGTGAAAATTCGAATGGCATCGAGAATTTCATCGAAAAGAATTTTGGAAGGGCATGGTTTCGACGCAAAGGTAAGTTTTCTCTCTGAAATCGACAGATTTCGCTATTCAGGCGATAGTTTCGCACTTTTTCCAGCTTTCCCTATTTCAGAAACGAGAGACCGCATTTTCCGTGTAAATTGACGTGAAAATTCGAATGGCATCGAGAATTTCATCGAAAAGAATTTTGGAAGGGCATGGTTTCGACGCAAAGGTAAGTTTTCTCTCTGAAATCGACAGATTTCGCTATTCAGGCGATAGTTTCGCACTTTTTCCAGCTTTCCCTATTTCAGAAACGAGAGACCGCATTTTCCGTGTAAATTGACGTGAAAATTCGAATGGCATCGAGAATTTCATCGAAAAGAATTTTTGGAAGGGCATGGTTTCGACGCAAAGGTAAGTTTTCTCTCTGAAATCGACAGATTTCGCTATTCAGGCGATAGTTTCGCACTTTTTCCAGCTTTCCCTATTTCAGAAACGAGAGACCGCATTTTCCGTGTAAATTGACGTGAAAATTCGAATGGCATCGAGAATTTCATCGAAAAGAATTTTGGAAGGGCATGGTTTCGACGCAAAGGTAAGTTTTCTCTCTGAAATCGACAGATTTCGCTATTCAGGCGATAGTTTCGCACTTTTTCCAGCTTTCCCTATTTCAGAAACGAGAGACCGCATTTTCCGTGTAAATTGACGTGAAAATTCGAATGGCATCGAGAATTTCATCGAAAAGAATTTTGGAAGGGCATGGTTTCGACGCAAAGGTAAGTTTTCTCTCTGAAATCGACAGATTTCGCTATTCAGGCGATAGTTTCGCACTTTTTCCAGCTTTCCCTATTTCAGAAACGATAGACCCGCATTTTCCGTGTAAATTGACGTGAAAATTCGAATGGCATCGAGAATTTCATCGAAAAGAATTTTGGAAGGGCATGGTTTCGACGCAAAGGTAAGTTTTCTCTCTGAAATCGACAGATTTCGCTATTCAGGCGATAGTTTCGCACTTTTTCTAGCTTTCCCTATTTCAGAAACGAGAGACCGCATTTTCCGTGTAAATTGACGTGAAAATTCGAATGGCATCGAGAATTTCATCGAAAAGAATTTTGGAAGGGCATGGTTTCGACGCAAAGGTAAGTTTTCTCTCTGAAATCGACAGATTTCGCTATTCAGGCGATAGTTTCGCACTTTTTCCAGCTTTCCCTATTTCAGAAACGAGAGACCGCATTTTCCGTGTAAATTGACGTGAAAATTCGAATGGCATCGAGAATTTCATCGAAAAGAATTTTGGAAGGGCATGGTTTCGACGCAAAGGTAAGTTTTCTCTCTGAAATCGACAGATTTCGCTATTCAGGCGATAGTTTCGCACTTTTTCCAGCTTTCCCTATTTCAGAAACGAGAGACCGCATTTTCCGTGTAAATTGACGTGAAAATTCGAATGGCATCGAGAATTTCATCGAAAAGAATTTTGGAAGGGCATGGTTTCGACGCAAAGGTAAGTTTTCTCTCTGAAATCGACAGATTTCGCTATTCAGGCGATAGTTTCGCACTTTTTCCAGCTTTCCCTATTTCAGAAACGAGAGACCGCATTTTCCGTGTAAATTGACGTGAAAATTCGAATGGCATCGAGAATTTCATCGAAAAGAATTTTGGAAGGGCATGGTTTCGACGCAAAGGTAAGTTTTCTCTCTGAAATCGACAGATTTCGCTATTCAGGCGATAGTTTCGCACTTTTTCCAGCTTTCCCCTATTTCAGAAACGAGAGACCGCATTTTCCGTGTAAATTGACGTGAAAATTCGAATGGCATCGAGAATTTCATCGAAAAGAATTTTGGAAGGGCATGGTTTCGACGCAAAGGTAAGTTTTCTCTCTGAAATCGACAGATTTCGCTATTCAGGCGATAGTTTC
>CAJUYC020000041.1:30000-33780 GCA_910591585.2 Nysson spinosus | reverse complement strand
CGCTCTATCTCTTACGGTTGATTTTTAAATAATTTCTAAAATAGTCGTCGGCGACCCTTCACGGTAGCCACTCGGTAGGAAAAAATCTAAGTCCGAAGTGAAATTATTTTCACCGACGAGGTAACTTTTAAATGTTAGATTGAGTTATAGGAGCGTATTTGAAGCACTTTTGCTTAATAAACCACCGCTCTATCTCTTACGGTTGATTTTTAAATTAATCAGAAAGTCTTCGTCGGCAGCGCTTCACGGTAGCCTCTCCGTACAGAGACTAAGTCCGAATTGAAAATATTTTCACCGACGACGTATCTTTTAAATGTTATGTTCAGTTTATGGGAGCGTATTTGAAGCACTTTTGCTTAATAAATCACCGCTCTATCTCTTACGGTTGATTTTTAAATAATTTCTAAATAGTCGTCGGCGACCCTTCACGGTAGCCACTCGGTAGGAAAAAATCTAAGTCCGAAGTGAAATTATTTTCACCGACGAGGTAACTTTTAAATGTTAGATTGAGTTATAGGAGCGTATTTGAAGCACTTTTGCTTAATAAACCACCGCTCTATCTCTTACGGTTGATTTTTAAATTAATCAGAAAGTCTTCGTCGGCAGCGCTTCACGGTAGCCTCTCCGTACAGAGACTAAGTCCGAATTGAAAATATTTTCACCGACGACGTATCTTTTAAATGTTATGTTCAGTTATGGGAGCGTATTTGAAGCACTTTTGCTTAATAAATCACCGCTCTATCTCTTACGGTTGATTTTTAAATAATTTCTAAAATAGTCGTCGGCGACCCTTCACGGTAGCCACTCGGTAGGAAAAAATCTAAGTCCGAAGTGAAATTATTTTCACCGACGAGGTAACTTTTAAATGTTAGATTGAGTTATAGGAGCGTATTTGAAGCACTTTTGCTTAATAAACCACCGCTCTATCTCTTACGGTTGATTTTAAATTAATCAGAAAGTCTTCGTCGGCAGCGCTTCACGGTAGCCTCTCCGTACAGAGACTAAGTCCGAATTGAAAATATTTTCACCGACGACGTATCTTTTAAATGTTATGTTCAGTTATGGGAGCGTATTTGAAGCACTTTTGCTTAATAAATCACCGCTCTATCTCTTACGGTTGATTTTTAAATAATTTCTAAAATAGTCGTCGGCGACCCTTCACGGTAGCCACTCGGTAGGAAAAAATCTAAGTCCGAAGTGAAATTATTTTCACCGACGAGGTAACTTTTAAATGTTAGATTGAGTTTATAGGAGCGTATTTGAAGCACTTTTGCTTAATAAACCACCGCTCTATCTCTTACGGTTGATTTTTAAATTAATCAGAAAGTCTTCGTCGGCAGCGCTTCACGGTAGCCTCTCCGTACAGAGACTAAGTCCGAATTGAAAATATTTTCACCGACGACGTATCTTTTAAATGTTATGTTCAGTTATGGGAGCGTATTTGAAGCACTTTTGCTTAATAAATCACCGCTCTATCTCTTACGGTTGATTTTTAAATAATTTCTAAAATAGTCGTCGGCGACCCTTCACGGTAGCCACTCGGTAGGAAAAAATCTAAGTCCGAAGTGAAATTATTTTCACCGACGAGGTAACTTTTAAATGTTAGATTGAGTTATAGGAGCGTATTTGAAGCACTTTTGCTTAATAAACCACCGCTCTATCTCTTACGGTTGATTTTTAAATTAATCAGAAAGTCTTCGTCGGCAGCGCTTCACGGTAGCCTCTCCGTACAGAGACTAAGTCCGAATTGAAAATATTTTCACCGACGACGTATCTTTTAAATGTTATGTTCAGTTATGGGAGCGTATTTGAAGCACTTTTGCTTAATAAATCACCGCTCTATCTCTTACGGTTGATTTTTAAATAATTTCTAAAATAGTCGTCGGCGACCCTTCACGGTAGCCACTCGGTAGGAAAAAATCTAAGTCCGAAGTGAAATTATTTTCACCGACGAGGTAACTTTTAAATGTTAGATTGAGTTATAGGAGCGTATTTGAAGCACTTTTGCTTAATAAACCACCGCTCTATCTCTTACGGTTGATTTTTAAATTAATCAGAAAGTCTTCGTCGGCAGCGCTTCACGGTAGCCTCTCCGTACAGAGACTAAGTCCGAATTGAAAATATTTTCACCGACGACGTATCTTTTAAATGTTATGTTCAGTTATGGGAGCGTATTTGAAGCACTTTTGCTTAATAAATCACCGCTCTATCTCTTACGGTTGATTTTTAAATAATTTCTAAAATAGTCGTCGGCGACCCTTCACGGTAGCCACTCGGTAGGAAAAAATCTAAGTCCGAAGTGAAATTATTTTCACCGACGAGGTAACTTTTAAATGTTAGATTGAGTTATAGGAGCGTATTTGAAGCACTTTTGCTTAATAAACCACCGCTCTATCTCTTACGGTTGATTTTTAAATTAATCAGAAAGTCTTCGTCGGCAGCGCTTCACGGTAGCCTCTCCGTACAGAGACTAAGTCCGAATTGAAAATATTTTCACCGACGACGTATCTTTTAAATGTTATGTTCAGTTATGGGAGCGTATTTGAAGCACTTTTGCTTAATAAATCACCGCTCTATCTCTTACGGTTGATTTTTAAATAATTTCTAAAATAGTCGTCGGCGACCCTTCACGGTAGCCACTCGGTAGGAAAAAATCTAAGTCCGAAGTGAAATTATTTTCACCGACGAGGTAACTTTTAAATGTTAGATTGAGTTATAGGAGCGTATTTGAAGCACTTTTGCTTAATAAACCACCGCTCTATCTCTTACGGTTGATTTTTAAATTAATCAGAAAGTCTTCGTCGGCAGCGCTTCACGGTAGCCTCTCCGTACAGAGACTAAGTCCGAATTGAAAATATTTCACCGACGACGTATCTTTTAAATGTTATGTTCAGTTATGGGAGCGTATTTGAAGTCACTTTTGCTTAATAAATCACCGCTCTATCTCTTACGGTTGATTTTTAAATAATTTCTAAAATAGTCGTCGGCGACCCTTCACGGTAGCCACTCGGTAGGAAAAAATCTAAGTCCGAAGTGAAATTATTTCACCGACGAGGTAACTTTTAAATGTTAGATTGAGTTATAGGAGCGTATTTGAAGCACTTTGCTTAATAAACCACCGCTCTATCTCTTACGGTTGATTTTTAAATTAATCAGAAAGTCTTCGTCGGCAGCGCTTCACGGTAGCCTCTCCGTACAGAGACTAAGTCCGAATTGAAAATATTTTCACCGACGACGTATCTTTTAAATGTTATGTTCAGTTATGGGAGCGTATTTGAAGCACTTTTTGCTTAATAAACCACCGCTCTATCTCTTACGGTGATTTTTAAATAATTTCTAAAATAGTCGTCGGCGACCCTTCACGGTAGCCACTCGGTAGGAAAAAATCCTCGCGGCGCGCGAGATACAGGCCACGAAATTTCGTTAAGAAAAAAGCGTTTACGCTTAATTCGACTTTTTTTGACCTCAAATGAAAGCCGAGGAAAAGGCGATCATTTTTCGCTTATGAACTATGGGCCTATTTCTTTCAGTTTGGAGTTATTCGAGCTGAAAGACATCGGCGATGACTCTTTGGAGTGGAAAAAATCCTCGCGGCGCGCGAGATACAGGCCACGAAATTTCGTTAAAAAAAAAGCGTTTACGCTTAAGGGCGACTTTTTTTTACTCAAAATGAAAGCTGAGGAAAAGGCGATCATTTTTCGCTTATGAACTATGGCCTATTTCTTTCAGTTTTGGAGTTATTCGAGTTCAAAGACATCGGCGACGACTATTTGGAACCTT
>CAJUYC020000041.1:22500-25000 GCA_910591585.2 Nysson spinosus | reverse complement strand
GCACGGAACATCGCGCGCCATCGAGAGGCCAGGGCCGCTGCCGATGAATCTCCCCTTTCGATCTTTTGGGTTTCTCAGGTTTACCCCTGAACGGTTTCACGTACTCTTGAACTCTCTCTTCAAAGTTCTTTCAACTTTCCCTCACGGTACTTGTTCGCTATCGGTCTCGTGGTCATATTTAGCCTTAGTTGGGAGTTACCACCCACTTAGAGCTGCACTCTCAAGCAACCCGACTCTAAGGAGAGATCCTCCCGAAACGCGTACCGTCGCTACGGGCCTGGCACCCTCTACGGGTAAATGGCCCCATTCAAGATGGACTTGAACTCGGTTCAACGTTTCGGGATAAATGGGATCCTCCCGAACACTACATTTCCCTGCGGCAGAACCGCGGGATTCAGTGCTGGGCTAATTCCTGTTCGCTCGCCGCTACTAAGGAAATCCTGGTTAGTTTCTTTTCCTCCGCTTAATAATATGCTTAAATTCAGCGGGTAATCCTGCTCTGAGGTCGTCGTAGAGAGCGACGTGTAGAGCAAAGTTCTACGCGTCTGATAGGAAAAATCAACAGAGGTAAACCACTCTTTCGATTCTCGCCATGGTAACAACGAAGAGAAACGCGAAAAAAACGTCTTCACCGCTTCGCTATTTCAAGCGAGATGTAACACATACGAACGCTTCTTTGCTATTTCGATCCTGAGACCTTTCCGGCTGATTTAACGTCTGTCCTACTATTTGGTGCGTGTCTGCGAGACATCTCTCTCTTCTCTCTTCTCTCTTTTTGCGTTCTATAATGTACACATATAATATATACCCCGTTGTACTCTTTCACTATTTCAAAACTCCGTTCGAGACACGCTGCTATTTCGAGATCTCTCTATTCTCCAAGAGATCGGCGAGCTCGAGCGAAATTACGAAAGAAACAGAATATATAGATATATATATATATACATATTAAATCGAGTGAGAGATATTGAGGATATTCTACACAGAGTCACAGCAACAGATTTTCATGGACTCGACGACCGGAAGGTACGAGGAGCGTTCGAATATGTTTACTCGCATTTGCGGTGAATATAAGACGCAATTTCGTACTCTTTCAACTTCCTTCGTGTCACCTTCCTTCGGAGTGCGTGGTGTGTGTTGTACGGTGCAAAAAAAAACGTGCAACGGGTGGCGTTTACTATGCCATCCACGCATACTATTTCGATTACACTCGTCGCTCAGCAGCGCATGGTACGTACTGTACCACGGGAAGCGCGAGGTAAAATGCGTGAAAGGGAAATAACCGCGCTCCACCGAAGCAACGATTGATTCTCGCAGAGACAATCCTGCGCACCAACTCCATCGGCGAGAAAGGTTATACACTCTTTCGTCCTTTCTCTCATTTCAGGAGACGTCGAGAGTGAGAAGATCAGACGAGATCACGGGAATTTTCACAATGTGCATCACCAGGCACAACGCATGGGGCGCGGTCTGTAACTACGGAGGACACGGTACGCGTGAACGTACCCCATTTCGAGTCCCCCTTTATGCAGAAACAGACCAGAAGCTCACCACGCGAAGGCGGATGCGACGCTGTGCAATTCACGGCTCGCCACGAAATTCAAGATCTCCATTCACTGTAGCCTCGACGAGCAACCCAACTTCGCTCGTACGGGACTTATACGCCACCGCATCATGCATCGCCGTTCCCCGTTAGCGGAATTCAATCCTTCGAATGAAGGAAAGGAACGACGAGCGCGGGGCAAGTCACGTAAGCAGTCTTTATGTACGTAAACGACCCTCAGCCAGGCGTGGTCCGGGAATTGTATCCGTGGACCGCAATGTGCGTTCGAAATGTCGATGTTCATGTGTCCTGCAGTTCACACGTTGACGCGCAATTAGCTGCGTTCTTCATCGACCCACGAGCCAAGTGATCCACCGTTCAGGGTAATATTTAAACGTTCAAAACGTTTTATAAGTTTAGTATACAGATATCACAGTTTATTTTTCTCTCGGTTCGAAAGAAGCCGAGGTCCGTGCCTCCAACTAAGCGCTAAGGATGGAGGTCCGGACGCCGAGACTACTGTCGTCAGCCATTCTCCCGAAGGGGAAGGCAAAACGAAAAGCCACGGCATAACGAGGGTGGAGTATGAAACAACTCTGCAACTCTCACATAGGTGCGTCTTCGGCGGAGGCAACGCCGCGTCATCAGACGGTACGCAACGGAGAGGGCGATTTGCGAGAAGTACATTCAAAATTCCACAGCGGACCGTAATTCTACGCCCCGTGTCAACAAGTGTGTCATCGGAGCGCAGACATGCGGGATTCAAACGGCCGCAATGCAACGAACTCTCGTCTCAACTTGCACGGCCGTACAATGCGAAATTCAAACGGCTCTATTCCAGTTAAGAGAGTGTCGTACGTGCGGCTTGTTCTCGCCCGAAACATTGCGATCTACGGTCTTGCGCCAAATACGAAATTCGAGACGCTCCGACACGTGAGAACGCAAAGTCGGCGAGCA
>CAJUYC020000041.1:10000-17500 GCA_910591585.2 Nysson spinosus | reverse complement strand
TCGGCGACCCTTCACGGTAGCCACTCGGTAGGAAAAAATCTAAGTCCGAAGTGAAATTATTTTCACCGACGAGGTAACTTTTAAAAGTTAGATTGAGTTATAGGAGCGTATTTGAAGCACTTTTGCTTAATAAACCACCGCTCTATCTCTTACGGTTGATTTTTAAATTAATCAGAAAGTCTTCGTCGGCAGCGCTTCACGGTAGCCTCTCCGTACAGAGACTAAGTCCGAATTGAAAATATTTTCACCGACGACGTATCTTTTAAATGTTATGTTCAGTTATGGGAGCGTATTTGAAGCACTTTTGCTTAATAAATCACCGCTCTATCTCTTACGGTTGATTTTTAAATAATTTCTAAAATAGTCGTCGGCGACCCTTCACGGTAGCCACTCGGTAGGAAAAAATCTAAGTCCGAAGTGAAATTATTTTCACCGACGAGGTAACTTTTAAATGTTAGATTGAGTTATAGGAGCGTATTTGAAGCACTTTTGCTTAATAAACCACCGCTCTATCTCTTACGGTTGATTTTTAAATTAATCAGAAAGTCTTCGTCGGCAGCGCTTCACGGTAGCCTCTCCGTACAGAGACTAAGTCCGAATTGAAAATATTTTCACCGACGACGTATCTTTTAAATGTTATGTTCAGTTATGGGAGCGTATTTGAAGCACTTTTGCTTAATAAATCACCGCTCTATCTCTTACGGTTGATTTTTAAATAATTTCTAAAATAGTCGTCGGCGACCCTTCACGGTAGCCACTCGGTAGGAAAAAATCTAAGTCCGAAGTGAAATTATTTTCACCGACGAGGTAACTTTTAAATGTTAGATTGAGTTATAGGAGCGTATTTGAAGCACTTTTGCTTAATAAACCACCGCTCTATCTCTTACGGTTGATTTTTAAATTAATCAGAAAGTCTTCGTCGGCAGCGCTTCACGGTAGCCTCTCCGTACAGAGACTAAGTCCGAATTGAAAATATTTTCACCGACGACGTATCTTTTAAATGTTATGTTCAGTTATGGGAGCGTATTTGAAGCACTTTTGCTTAATAAATCACCGCTCTATCTCTTACGGTTGATTTTTAAATAATTTCTAAAATAGTCGTCGGCGACCCTTCACGGTAGCCACTCGGTAGGAAAAAATCTAAGTCCGAAGTGAAATTATTTTCACCGACGAGGTAACTTTTAAATGTTAGATTGAGTTATAGGAGCGTATTTGAAGCACTTTTGCTTAATAAACCACCGCTCTATCTCTTACGGTTGATTTTTAAATTAATCAGAAAGTCTTCGTCGGCAGCGCTTCACGGTAGCCTCTCCGTACAGAGACTAAGTCCGAATTGAAAATATTTTCACCGACGACGTATCTTTTAAATGTTATGTTCAGTTATGGGAGCGTATTTGAAGCACTTTTGCTTAATAAATCACCGCTCTATCTCTTACGGTTGATTTTTAAATAATTTCTAAAATAGTCGTCGGCGACCCTTCACGGTAGCCACTCGGTAGGAAAAAATCTAAGTCCGAAGTGAAATTATTTTCACCGACGAGGTAACTTTTAAATGTTAGATTGAGTTATAGGAGCGTATTTGAAGCACTTTTGCTTAATAAACCACCGCTCTATCTCTTACGGTTGATTTTTAAATTAATCAGAAAGTCTTCGTCGGCAGCGCTTCACGGTAGCCTCTCCGTACAGAGACTAAGTCCGAATTGAAAATATTTTCACCGACGACGTATCTTTTAAATGTTATGTTCAGTTATGGGAGCGTATTTGAAGCACTTTTGCTTAATAAATCACCGCTCTATCTCTTACGGTTGATTTTTAAATAATTTCTAAAATAGTCGTCGGCGACCCTTCACGGTAGCCACTCGGTAGGAAAAAATCTAAGTCCGAAGTGAAATTATTTTCACCGACGAGGTAACTTTTAAATGTTAGATTGAGTTATAGGAGCGTATTTGAAGCACTTTTGCTTAATAAACCACCGCTCTATCTCTTACGGTTGATTTTTAAATTAATCAGAAAGTCTTCGTCGGCAGCGCTTCACGGTAGCCTCTCCGTACAGAGACTAAGTCCGAATTGAAAATATTTTCACCGACGACGTATCTTTTAAATGTTATGTTCAGTTATGGGAGCGTATTTGAAGCACTTTTGCTTAATAAATCACCGCTCTATCTCTTACGGTTGATTTTTAAATAATTTCTAAAATAGTCGTCGGCGACCCTTCACGGTAGCCACTCGGTAGGAAAAAATCTAAGTCCGAAGTGAAATTATTTTCACCGACGAGGTAACTTTTAAATGTTAGATTGAGTTATAGGAGCGTATTTGAAGCACTTTTGCTTAATAAACCACCGCTCTATCTCTTACGGTTGATTTTTAAATTAATCAGAAAGTCTTCGTCGGCAGCGCTTCACGGTAGCCTCTCCGTACAGAGACTAAGTCCGAATTGAAAATATTTTCACCGACGACGTATCTTTTAAATGTTATGTTCAGTTATGGGAGCGTATTTGAAGCACTTTTGCTTAATAAATCACCGCTCTATCTCTTACGGTTGATTTTTAAATAATTTCTAAAATAGTCGTCGGCGACCCTTCACGGTAGCCACTCGGTAGGAAAAAATCTAAGTCCGAAGTGAAATTATTTTCACCGACGAGGTAACTTTTAAAAGTTAGATTGAGTTATAGGAGCGTATTTGAAGCACTTTTGCTTAATAAACCACCGCTCTATCTCTTACGGTTGATTTTTAAATTAATCAGAAAGTCTTCGTCGGCAGCGCTTCACGGTAGCCTCTCCGTACAGAGACTAAGTCCGAATTGAAAATATTTTCACCGACGACGTATCTTTTAAATGTTATGTTCAGTTATGGGAGCGTATTTGAAGCACTTTTGCTTAATAAATCACCGCTCTATCTCTTACGGTTGATTTTTAAATAATTTCTAAAATAGTCGTCGGCGACCCTTCACGGTAGCCACTCGGTAGGAAAAAATCTAAGTCCGAAGTGAAATTATTTTCACCGACGAGGTAACTTTTAAATGTTAGATTGAGTTATAGGAGCGTATTTGAAGCACTTTTGCTTAATAAACCACCGCTCTATCTCTTACGGTTGATTTTTAAATTAATCAGAAAGTCTTCGTCGGCAGCGCTTCACGGTAGCCTCTCCGTACAGAGACTAAGTCCGAATTGAAAATATTTTCACCGACGACGTATCTTTTAAATGTTATGTTCAGTTATGGGAGCGTATTTGAAGCACTTTTGCTTAATAAATCACCGCTCTATCTCTTACGGTTGATTTTTAAATAATTTCTAAAATAGTCGTCGGCGACCCTTCACGGTAGCCACTCGGTAGGAAAAAATCTAAGTCCGAAGTGAAATTATTTTCACCGACGAGGTAACTTTTAAATGTTAGATTGAGTTATAGGAGCGTATTTGAAGCACTTTTGCTTAATAAACCACCGCTCTATCTCTTACGGTTGATTTTTAAATTAATCAGAAAGTCTTCGTCGGCAGCGCTTCACGGTAGCCTCTCCGTACAGAGACTAAGTCCGAATTGAAAATATTTTCACCGACGACGTATCTTTTAAATGTTATGTTCAGTTATGGGAGCGTATTTGAAGCACTTTTGCTTAATAAATCACCGCTCTATCTCTTACGGTTGATTTTTAAATAATTTCTAAAATAGTCGTCGGCGACCCTTCACGGTAGCCACTCGGTAGGAAAAAATCTAAGTCCGAAGTGAAATTATTTTCACCGACGAGGTAACTTTTAAATGTTAGATTGAGTTATAGGAGCGTATTTGAAGCACTTTTGCTTAATAAACCACCGCTCTATCTCTTACGGTTGATTTTTAAATTAATCAGAAAGTCTTCGTCGGCAGCGCTTCACGGTAGCCTCTCCGTACAGAGACTAAGTCCGAATTGAAAATATTTTCACCGACGACGTATCTTTTAAATGTTATGTTCAGTTATGGGAGCGTATTTGAAGCACTTTTGCTTAATAAATCACCGCTCTATCTCTTACGGTTGATTTTTAAATAATTTCTAAAATAGTCGTCGGCGACCCTTCACGGTAGCCACTCGGTAGGAAAAAATCTAAGTCCGAAGTGAAATTATTTTCACCGACGAGGTAACTTTTAAATGTTAGATTGAGTTATAGGAGCGTATTTGAAGCACTTTTGCTTAATAAACCACCGCTCTATCTCTTACGGTTGATTTTTAAATTAATCAGAAAGTCTTCGTCGGCAGCGCTTCACGGTAGCCTCTCCGTACAGAGACTAAGTCCGAATTGAAAATATTTTCACCGACGACGTATCTTTTAAATGTTATGTTCAGTTATGGGAGCGTATTTGAAGCACTTTTGCTTAATAAATCACCGCTCTATCTCTTACGGTTGATTTTTAAATAATTTCTAAAATAGTCGTCGGCGACCCTTCACGGTAGCCACTCGGTAGGAAAAAATCTAAGTCCGAAGTGAAATTATTTTCACCGACGAGGTAACTTTTAAATGTTAGATTGAGTTATAGGAGCGTATTTGAAGCACTTTTGCTTAATAAACCACCGCTCTATCTCTTACGGTTGATTTTTAAATTAATCAGAAAGTCTTCGTCGGCAGCGCTTCACGGTAGCCTCTCCGTACAGAGACTAAGTCCGAATTGAAAATATTTTCACCGACGACGTATCTTTTAAATGTTATGTTCAGTTATGGGAGCGTATTTGAAGCACTTTTGCTTAATAAATCACCGCTCTATCTCTTACGGTTGATTTTTAAATAATTTCTAAAATAGTCGTCGGCGACCCTTCACGGTAGCCACTCGGTAGGAAAAAATCTAAGTCCGAAGTGAAATTATTTTCACCGACGAGGTAACTTTTAAATGTTAGATTGAGTTATAGGAGCGTATTTGAAGCACTTTTGCTTAATAAACCACCGCTCTATCTCTTACGGTTGATTTTTAAATTAATCAGAAAGTCTTCGTCGGCAGCGCTTCACGGTAGCCTCTCCGTACAGAGACTAAGTCCGAATTGAAAATATTTTCACCGACGACGTATCTTTTAAATGTTATGTTCAGTTATGGGAGCGTATTTGAAGCACTTTTGCTTAATAAATCACCGCTCTATCTCTTACGGTTGATTTTTAAATAATTTCTAAAATAGTCGTCGGCGACCCTTCACGGTAGCCACTCGGTAGGAAAAAATCTAAGTCCGAAGTGAAATTATTTTCACCGACGAGGTAACTTTTAAATGTTAGATTGAGTTATAGGAGCGTATTTGAAGCACTTTTGCTTAATAAACCACCGCTCTATCTCTTACGGTTGATTTTTAAATTAATCAGAAAGTCTTCGTCGGCAGCGCTTCACGGTAGCCTCTCCGTACAGAGACTAAGTCCGAATTGAAAATATTTTCACCGACGACGTATCTTTTAAATGTTATGTTCAGTTATGGGAGCGTATTTGAAGCACTTTTGCTTAATAAATCACCGCTCTATCTCTTACGGTTGATTTTTAAATAATTTCTAAAATAGTCGTCGGCGACCCTTCACGGTAGCCACTCGGTAGGAAAAAATCTAAGTCCGAAGTGAAATTATTTTCACCGACGAGGTAACTTTTAAATGTTAGATTGAGTTATAGGAGCGTATTTGAAGCACTTTTGCTTAATAAACCACCGCTCTATCTCTTACGGTTGATTTTTAAATTAATCAGAAAGTCTTCGTCGGCAGCGCTTCACGGTAGCCTCTCCGTACAGAGACTAAGTCCGAATTGAAAATATTTTCACCGACGACGTATCTTTTAAATGTTATGTTCAGTTATGGGAGCGTATTTGAAGCACTTTTGCTTAATAAATCACCGCTCTATCTCTTACGGTTGATTTTTAAATAATTTCTAAAATAGTCGTCGGCGACCCTTCACGGTAGCCACTCGGTAGGAAAAAATCTAAGTCCGAAGTGAAATTATTTTCACCGACGAGGTAACTTTTAAATGTTAGATTGAGTTATAGGAGCGTATTTGAAGCACTTTTGCTTAATAAACCACCGCTCTATCTCTTACGGTTGATTTTTAAATTAATCAGAAAGTCTTCGTCGGCAGCGCTTCACGGTAGCCTCTCCGTACAGAGACTAAGTCCGAATTGAAAATATTTTCACCGACGACGTATCTTTTAAATGTTATGTTCAGTTATGGGAGCGTATTTGAAGCACTTTTGCTTAATAAATCACCGCTCTATCTCTTACGGTTGATTTTTAAATAATTTCTAAAATAGTCGTCGGCGACCCTTCACGGTAGCCACTCGGTAGGAAAAAATCTAAGTCCGAAGTGAAATTATTTTCACCGACGAGGTAACTTTTAAATGTTAGATTGAGTTATAGGAGCGTATTTGAAGCACTTTTGCTTAATAAACCACCGCTCTATCTCTTACGGTTGATTTTTAAATTAATCAGAAAGTCTTCGTCGGCAGCGCTTCACGGTAGCCTCTCCGTACAGAGACTAAGTCCGAATTGAAAATATTTTCACCGACGACGTATCTTTTAAATGTTATGTTCAGTTATGGGAGCGTATTTGAAGCACTTTTGCTTAATAAATCACCGCTCTATCTCTTACGGTTGATTTTTAAATAATTTCTAAAATAGTCGTCGGCGACCCTTCACGGTAGCCACTCGGTAGGAAAAAATCTGTCCGAAGTGAAATTATTTTCACCGACGAGGTAACTTTTAAATGTTAGATTGAGTTATAGGAGCGTATTTGAAGCACTTTTGCTTAATAAACCACCGCTCTATCTCTTACGGTTGATTTTTAAATTAATCAGAAAGTCTTCGTCGGCAGCGCTTCACGGTAGCCTCTCCGTACAGAGACTAAGTCCGAATTGAAAATATTTTCACCGACGACGTATCTTTTAAATGTTATGTTCAGTTATGGGAGCGTATTTGAAGCACTTTTGCTTAATAAATCACCGCTCTATCTCTTACGGTTGATTTTTAAATAATTTCTAAAATAGTCGTCGGCGACCCTTCACGGTAGCCACTCGGTAGGAAAAAATCTAAGTCCGAAGTGAAATTATTTTCACCGACGAGGTAACTTTTAAATGTTAGATTGAGTTATAGGAGCGTATTTGAAGCACTTTTGCTTAATAAACCACCGCTCTATCTCTTACGGTTGATTTTTAAATTAATCAGAAAGTCTTCGTCGGCAGCGCTTCACGGTAGCCTCTCCGTACAGAGACTAAGTCCGAATTGAAAATATTTTCACCGACGACGTATCTTTTAAATGTTATGTTCAGTTATGGGAGCGTATTTGAAGCACTTTTGCTTAATAAATCACCGCTCTATCTCTTACGGTTGATTTTTAAATAATTTCTAAAATAGTCGTCGGCGACCCTTCACGGTAGCCACTCGGTAGGAAAAAATCTAAGTCCGAAGTGAAATTATTGTCACCGACGAGGTAACTTTTAAATGTTAGATTGAGTTATAGGAGCGTATTTGAAGCACTTTTGCTTAATAAACCACCGCTCTATCTCTTACGGTTGATTT
>CAJUYC020000041.1:0-2500 GCA_910591585.2 Nysson spinosus | reverse complement strand
ACAACGCATGGGGCGCGGTCTGTAACTACGGAGGACACGGTACGCGTGAACGTACCCCATTTCGAGTCCCCCTTTATGCAGAAACAGACCAGAAGCTCACCACGCGAAGGCGGATGCGACGCTGTGCAATTCACGGCTCGCCACGAAATTCAAGATCTCCATTCACTGTAGCCTCGACGAGCAACCCAACTTCGCTCGTACGGGACTTATACGCCACCGCATCATGCATCGCCGTTCCCCGTTAGCGGAATTCAATCCTTCGAATGAAGGAAAGGAACGACGAGCGCGGGGCAAGTCACGTAAGCAGTCTTTATGTACGTAAACGACCCTCAGCCAGGCGTGGTCCGGGAATTGTATCCGTGGACCGCAATGTGCGTTCGAAATGTCGATGTTCATGTGTCCTGCAGTTCACACGTTGACGCGCAATTAGCTGCGTTCTTCATCGACCCACGAGCCAAGTGATCCACCGTTCAGGGTAATATTTAAACGTTCAAAACGTTTTATAAGTTTAGTATACAGATATCACAGTTTATTTTTCTCTCGGTTCGAAAGAAGCCGAGGTCCGTGCCTCCAACTAAGCGCTAAGGATGGAGGTCCGGACGCCGAGACTACTGTCGTCAGCCATTCTCCCGAAGGGGAAGGCAAAACGAAAAGCCACGGCATAACGAGGGTGGAGTATGAAACAACTCTGCAACTCTCACATAGGTGCGTCTTCGGCGGAGGCAACGCCGCGTCATCAGACGGTACGCAACGGAGAGGGCGATTTGCGAGAAGTACATTCAAAATTCCACAGCGGACCGTAATTCTACGCCCCGTGTCAACAAGTGTGTCATCGGAGCGCAGACATGCGGGATTCAAACGGCCGCAATGCAACGAACTCTCGTCTCAACTTGCACGGCCGTACAATGCGAAATTCAAACGGCTCTATTCCAGTTAAGAGAGTGTCGTACGTGCGGCTTGTTCTCGCCCGAAACATTGCGATCTACGGTCTTGCGCCAAATACGAAATTCGAGACGCTCCGACACGTGAGAACGCAAAGTCGGCGAGCAGCTACACGCTACCGTACGACAACGTCCTTGCAAAGATTACTCCCATAACACGAAAAATTCTTACATATATATGTCCGCCGCACAGCAGAGTCTGTAGGCTCAACGATGAGATCACTCAACATCGTCGAAGCGAATTGCAGAATTCAAACAGACCCTCCTTGCCATCGTCGAAGAACGAGAAGTGTACAGAAGAGCTCGTACAATGCAGATTTCAAACGGCTCTTCTCTCCTCCTCTGTGTCTCCCTTAGTTGATGAAATCGGGGACATATACTGTGCGTGGGAAAGATGTAACGTGAAAAGCAACGCGGCAGTGCGAGATTCAAGTTGCTATAACATTCACCGTACGATATCGCAACTCGTAGCGACGAGCGGCTTGTTCTCAAAAGAGCAGCTACACGCTTCGTCGTCGTACGTGGCAGCGAAATCGAATTACATCTCGATGACAAAGTTGAACAGCTATACTCCAACTTACACACCCGGCTTGTTCCCGCATCAATTCGGCGAACCACGGCGGACCAGCGCGTCAAATGCAGACTTCGAGACGCAACATAATCCTTGTGAATTCGAACGAAGTACGGGCAGCTTCTCGTGATGATCGTTAGAAGTGCCACTGTTCTTCTGGCTGCCTGCCTGTGCCTCTCCACCAACATTATTCTCATCACGATCGCAAAATTAAAGTCAGAGAAAACTGAACACGCCTACGTTCATCTCGGCCTGATCCCATATACCAACGACACCACGAACGAACAACCACGGTCTTGCGTCAAATGCGAAATTCAAGACGCACCGACCAGGGTGTGAACGAACGAAGGGAAGGTACGTGTACGAGCGGCTGCACGAATTGAACATAGAGCGTGCCAACACTCTGCTCACAGTCGTAAATGCGGGATTCGAACGACTGAATATAATCCAGCGAATGTACGCTCGGCTTGATCCCGTGTGTAAGCACTCGGGCAGCTACTCGTAGAGTACATCGTTTCTCGTGATGGATAACGATTTCGGCAGAGAGATAGAGAGCGGGAGCTGTAAATGCGAAGTTCGAACAGATCTCTCTCTTCTCTCCTTTCCTCCTGCGTGAAGAACCCACGAACGGCTTGTTCTCGTATTCGAGCCTACGGTACACTGTCTCTTGCGTCGATTGCGTATTTCGAGACGCTCAGAGTCGTGCGTAAGCAGCGTGAAAATACGAGCAGCTTCACGTTTCGGGTGTTCAGCTCACTCAGAATATATATGGCGACCTTTTGTCATCGACCCACAGAATTTTCGTGCGCAGAGCCATACTCCAGAGACGACGGGAGAAAAAGATCAGGAACGTTCACCAGAAAGCGTTCAACGGTAAATCGTTTCCCCTGACTATCTCTCGCTTCGATACTCTGTATCCCTCGTGTTAGGATATGCGCTTACTCGCGAGACTTTGCAGTCTCCGAGCTTAGGTTTATTTGTGCAGAGT
>CAJUYC020000040.1:32500-34922 GCA_910591585.2 Nysson spinosus | reverse complement strand
ACCGTGAAGCGCTGCCGACGAAGACTTTCTGATTAATTTAAAAATCAACCGTAAGAGATAGAGCGGTGGTTTATTAAGCAAAAGTGCTTCAAATACGCTCCTATAACTCAATCTAACATTTAAAAGTTACCTCGTCGGTGAAAATAATTTCACTTCGGACTTAGATTTTTTCCTACCGAGTGGCTACCGTGAAGGGTCGCCGACGACTATTTTAGAAATTATTTAAAAATCAACCGTAAGAGATAGAGCGGTGATTTATTAAGCAAAAGTGCTTCAAATACGCTCCCATAACTGAACATAACATTTAAAAGATACGTCGTCGGTGAAAATATTTTCAATTCGGACTTAGTCTCTGTACGGAGAGGCTACCGTGAAGCGCTGCCGACGAAGACTTTCTGATTAATTTAAAAATCAACCGTAAGAGATAGAGCGGTGGTTTATTAAGCAAAAGTGCTTCAAATACGCTCCTATAACTCAATCTAACATTTAAAAGTTACCTCGTCGGTGAAAATAATTTCACTTCGGACTTAGATTTTTTCCTACCGAGTGGCTACCGTGAAGGGTCGCCGACGACTATTTTAGAAATTATTTAAAAATCAACCGTAAGAGATAGAGCGGTGATTTATTAAGCAAAAGTGCTTCAAATACGCTCCCATAACTGAACATAACATTTAAAAGATACGTCGTCGGTGAAAATATTTTCAATTCGGACTTAGTCTCTGTACGGAGAGGCTACCGTGAAGCGCTGCCGACGAAGACTTTCTGATTAATTTAAAAATCAACCGTAAGAGATAGAGCGGTGGTTTATTAAGCAAAAGTGCTTCAAATACGCTCCTATAACTCAATCTAACATTTAAAAGTTACCTCGTCGGTGAAAATAATTTCACTTCGGACTTAGATTTTTTCCTACCGAGTGGCTACCGTGAAGGGTCGCCGACGACTATTTTAGAAATTATTTAAAAATCAACCGTAAGAGATAGAGCGGTGATTTATTAAGCAAAAGTGCTTCAAATACGCTCCCATAACTGAACATAACATTTAAAAGATACGTCGTCGGTGAAAATATTTTCAATTCGGACTTAGTCTCTGTACGGAGAGGCTACCGTGAAGCGCTGCCGACGAAGACTTTCTGATTAATTTAAAAATCAACCGTAAGAGATAGAGCGGTGGTTTATTAAGCAAAAGTGCTTCAAATACGCTCCTATAACTCAATCTAACATTTAAAAGTTACCTCGTCGGTGAAAATAATTTCACTTCGGACTTAGATTTTTTCCTACCGAGTGGCTACCGTGAAGGGTCGCCGACGACTATTTTAGAAATTATTTAAAAATCAACCGTAAGAGATAGAGCGGTGATTTATTAAGCAAAAGTGCTTCAAATACGCTCCCATAACTGAACATAACATTTAAAAGATACGTCGTCGGTGAAAATATTTTCAATTCGGACTTAGTCTCTGTACGGAGAGGCTACCGTGAAGCGCTGCCGACGAAGACTTTCTGATTAATTTAAAAATCAACCGTAAGAGATAGAGCGGTGGTTTATTAAGCAAAAGTGCTTCAAATACGCTCCTATAACTCAATCTAACATTTAAAAGTTACCTCGTCGGTGAAAATAATTTCACTTCGGACTTAGATTTTTTCCTACCGAGTGGCTACCGTGAAGGGTCGCCGACGACTATTTTAGAAATTATTTAAAAATCAACCGTAAGAGATAGAGCGGTGATTTATTAAGCAAAAGTGCTTCAAATACGCTCCCATAACTGAACATAACATTTAAAAGATACGTCGTCGGTGAAAATATTTTCAATTCGGACTTAGTCTCTGTACGGAGAGGCTACCGTGAAGCGCTGCCGACGAAGACTTTCTGATTAATTTAAAAATCAACCGTAAGAGATAGAGCGGTGGTTTATTAAGCAAAAGTGCTTCAAATACGCTCCTATAACTCAATCTAACATTTAAAAGTTACCTCGTCGGTGAAAATAATTTCACTTCGGACTTAGATTTTTTCCTACCGAGTGGCTACCGTGAAGGGTCGCCGACGACTATTTTAGAAATTATTTAAAAATCAACCGTAAGAGATAGAGCGGTGATTTATTAAGCAAAAGTGCTTCAAATACGCTCCCATAACTGAACATAACATTTAAAAGATACGTCGTCGGTGAAAATATTTTCAATTCGGACTTAGTCTCTGTACGGAGAGGCTACCGTGAAGCGCTGCCGACGAAGACTTTCTGATTAATTTAAAAATCAACCGTAAGAGATAGAGCGGTGGTTTATTAAGCAAAAGTGCTTCAAATACGCTCCTATAACTCAATCTAACATTTAAAAGTTACCTCGTCGGTGAAAATAATTTCACTTCGGACTTAGATTTTTTCCTACCGAGTGGCTACCGTGAAGGGTCGCCGACGACTATTTTAGAAATT
>CAJUYC020000040.1:12500-22500 GCA_910591585.2 Nysson spinosus | reverse complement strand
TGGTAGACGCGCAATCTTCAAAACTCTGAACTCCCAGGCTATACATGATTGAATTTCAAAAACTACCCTAAACATATACGACACCATGGAGCTTGATACATCGGATTCGGACTCCCCAATTGCTACCCGCGCTAAAACTCAAAGAAAGAGGAAAATTTCGACCGACACTGAGACTGATGCGGGATCCAAGAAAAAGGAAGTCTGCCACGCGACAAGATCCCCAAAAGGAACGAAGAGACGCCCCGCCAAAGAGAAACTTCCCGACGATATCCCGGAAATACAAACGGACGCGGACTCGCTTGAGGACCTCCACTACCTGCGAACGCGCTCAACCGCGATAAACAAGAAGCTCCTCTCGTTCCTCACCGATCCGGCAACCGACGTCACGGCCACCGTCCTCAAATACGTTACTACGAAGACAGCAAAGCTCAATGAGCTCTTGACGGAGGCGCTCATGATCAACAGTGAGCTTAAAGGGCAATTGAATGCTACAAGGTCTAAGGCTACGGAACAACGACGCATTTTCCAGACCGCGCTCGCGAAACAGACTCCAATCCCGCCGGAACAGAAACCGCTCTCCTACGCCGAACGCGTTGGCGTTAAGTCCAAGACTCTGACAAGTGCTAATCTCAGGAAGGAACCGCCCAACGTGGTAACTATCTACCCTACGGACCCCTCAATGTATGAGAATAGTGATAAGACCAAGGAGGCGGTACTACAACTAGTATCTCCAACAACCGAGAAGTTGCATGTCAGGAACCTTAGGAGAATCCAAGGCAGTGGTATCCTGGTGGAAACTAATAAGAGAAGCGACATCGCAGCGCTCATAAATAACGAGAAGCTCAAAGCGGCGGGTCTAGAAGTGGGAGCGCCGACCAAGCGTAACCCGCGAATCATTATCTACGACGTCCCACGAACTGACAATGACGACTCAATGCTCGAAGCAATCCTTGACCAAAACATGGAACCTGTGGAGAAAAATAAACACGCGCGTCAAGTCAAGCTTGCCTTCAAAATAGGGGACAAAACACGAGACCGCTGCAGCTGGGTACTAGAGGTCTCGAAGGAAGCCCGCTCTGTAATAATCAGCAAAGAGCGACTGTACGTCGGCTGGAACTGTTGCCGAGTACAGGATTATATAGCAGCCACTCGGTGCTACAGATGTCAAGGATTCGGACACACCTCCAAACACTGCCGCAGTGACAAAGACACCTGTGGGCACTGCGGTGAACAAGGGCACAATTTCAAGGATTGCACTAAGAAAGGAAAAGACTCAGCCTGCAGTAACTGCAAGAAGACCGGAAAGCCTCATAACCACAGTGTAAGAGACGTCAAGTGCCCAGCATACAAAGCAGCCGTTTTAGCAGTGTATAACAGAACCGATTATGGATCATAAACCCACAGATACTACCAATAAGCTACTAATCGCGCAATTAAACATGAGAAGATCCAAAACAGTAACACACGAGACAAACCTACTAATGAACAAAATGCACATAGATATCCTACTGGCACAGGAACCGTATAACCTAGAAGGAAGTTTTACTGGGTTTGATGCAGACACAATTTCAATCACAGGGGGCGCAGGGAACGCTGTAGTTCAAAGCGGCATAATAATAAAGAAAAAGAACATCACCGCTCTTAAGATCTCCCATCTGAGCAACGAGCACTGCACGTGTGCACAACTGCAAACACCAGTCGGTCCGCTATACGTAGCAAGCATCTACTTCCAGTTTTCAGACTCTATCCAACCATACCTGCAACAGATCCGAAGAATAACACACGAACTTCGAGGAGAAAGGCTCCTGATAGCTGCTGACGCAAACGCCAGATCTCTCCTCTGGCACTGCGGAGATGCTGACCCACGAGGGGAAGACCTGGAACTATTGTTGGCTGAAACAGGCCTAATAATACTCAACAAAGCAGGTAATCCTCCGACGTACGCACTAGGCTCCGAGGATACAAACATAGACGTCACCTTAGCGACAGATCATATGGCTGATCTAATCACAGACTGGACAGTCAAGAGGGACTATACATCCAGTGACCATAACATGATCTGCATCTCACTCAAAGGGGAAAAGGACACATTGTACCGGATCCAAGACCCCAGATTTCAAACGCGGAAAGCAAACTGGGAGAAATTCACTAGAGCACTACGTATAGAAAAAGAACGCATCCTCCATGCACACAGCACCGCGAACGCGTCGGAAGTAGAAGCTCTAGCCAACAAAATCCAAGAAGCCATAATAAACTCCTGTGAGAAATCTATACCAAAGAAGAAACCTTACGCTAAATCTGTGCCCTGGTGGACTAAGCAACTCACAGAACTTAAAAGACGCACATACAAAGCACGCAGACGCTTCCAGCAGGAAAAAGAACCGGTAGAGCGGGCCAGAAAGAAAATCTCCTACACAAAAATCCGGAAAGATTACCACGCGAACGTGACCACTGCAAAGAACGCCAGCTGGAGGACCCTTGTCGATACCGAAGGAAACCAAAATCCTTGGGGATTAATCTACAAGATTTCCATGAAAAAGGTGTCAACGGAGAAGGCTCTCGCAACACCGCGAAATGAAGGTGAATGCAGCAACAGCTGGATTGCAACGGCGCAGAGACTTTTAGACGCACTCGTACCTGATGATACACCGGACACTACATCCACCCAAACACATAGAAGATCAGAGATTTGCAGAATACCAGAAACCGACGACGCCTCGAACTTCACGGATACGGAGATTGCAGCCGCGATTATGAGCCTACGCAACGGAAAGGCCCCCGGCCCTGACCGATTAGAAGTGGAGGTATTAAAGGCCTCGTATAAAATCTTGAAGACTGATATAACCAACCTGTTCAACGGCTGCTTGGCGCACGGTGTCTTCCCAAAGGTTTGGAAGACCGGCTCGATAAGAGCGATCCTCAAAGGAGATGACAAGGACGAAACCTCAGCCAAATCCTACCGGCCGATATGCCTCCTCCCAGTCCTAGGGAAGGCAATGGAGAAGCTCCTCGTCAAAAGGCTAGAGCCGACCTTCTACGACACACACCTCGCATCCGACCGACAGTTCGGTTTTAAGAAGGGCAGATCCACTGTAGACGCGATCCTCACACTCAGAGAGAATGCCAGAGACACCACGAGCACGTACGTCTTAGCCCTTCTATTTGACATAGCGGGAGCTTTCGATAACGTCTGGTGGCCCAGTATACTCCACCGACTGAGAGAAAGAAACTGCCCCAGAAACATCTATGAGCTTATTAGAAGCTACCTAGAAGATAGAGCGGTAAAACTAATAGGAAGACACGGGTATGTGGAGAAAGCTGTAACAAAGGGGTGCCCGCAGGGCTCCATACTCGGCCCGAGCCTTTGGAATCTAGTGTTCGATAGCCTCCTGATTGAGCTAGAAAACAGCGACATACAGGTAATAGCATACGCTGACGATCTGATAGTCACATTACACGGAAACAGCAGAACCCACCTAGAACGAAAAGGAGAGGAAGCCATAAGGATAATAGAACACTGGTGTACGCAAGAGAAACTACAACTCTCAACCACAAAGACAGAAATGATCCTACTGAAAGGCAATCTGGATATTAAGCGACCACCAAGAATGAAGGTATATGAACAACAAATCAAACTCAGGAAATCCATTAGATATCTCGGGATACATTTTGATAAAGGTATGGGAGTCACCTCACATGCCCATTACCTCAGGAACAAGTGCAGTGAGAAATTCAGCGCCCTTGCAAGAGTGGCTCGCACTACCTGGGGCCTCCGATACAGAAGCTTGAAAATCCTCTACGAAGGGCTATTCACACCAATTATGACATACGCAGCAGCAGCATGGAGCGACCTCATCAACAAATCAACCACAGCTATCCTTCTGAGGGCACAAAGGCACGCTCTACTTCGCGTAACCAGAGCCTACAGAACTACGTCCACGGACGCCCTAATAGTTACAGCAGGAACTCTCCCTATTGACCTAAAGATACAGGAAGCCGCGGAGAGATACCACATCAGGAAACGCACCACCGGGAACATACAATACTACAGGAGCGGAGACGCAACAAGAGAGCTCGAGAGAGTAAGAGAAAAGCTCGCAGAAATATGGCAAGCCCGCTGGACAACATCGGAAACAGGACGGCACACTCACAAATTCTTCCCAAGTGTTGCCAAAAGAGTAACACAGGAATGGATACATCTTGACCACCATGTAACACAATTCTTAACGGGTCACGGAGATTTTGCCCAGAAACTCAAGGACCTTTGTCTAAAAAGGGATGAATTCTGTGAGTGCGGGGAAATAGAGACCCCGTCACATCTCCTGTATAGCTGCCAAATCTATGCACAAGAGAGATCAGCACTTATATCCGCAACCGCGCAACAAGGCTATACATGGCCAATGAAGGAAGAAGATCTTGTAGCAGAGGACACCTTTCCAAAATTCCGATTGTTTGCAAAGGAAGTACTGCAACTAAAGGAACTTACGTGGACTACCACTAGCTCCTGGAAGCAGCAAACAAAGTAAGGCAATCACCACATATTCCATTAACAGTATTCGCCAATGCAGGCGGTGTCTCACACCGTGGCGTCTGCTGTTGCGCAGCACCTTCGGTGCCTGCCGAACGGTAGGGTTACCCTACCATCCTGCTCGGGACCAAGCGTAAGCTGGCGGCTCCGCCTCCTCGTGGCCCCCGCCGGACAGCGCTTCACGTTGCATAGCAGCGTGCAGCGCTGACTAAGTGAGCCGCCTCCCTATTAGGGTAGGTCCAACTTGTCCTATGACTCCGGAAGGAAGAGGGCAGGGTTTCTCCAAGCTCGCCCAGCATAACATCTACGCGGGATGTTCTCCTGACAGGGGTTAACTGGATAGTAGTCTCCCAATGCTAATAACATCTTGCCGGCTATAGCTGATGTGGGGGAAACCCCGAGGTGCAGCGCTTCGCCTTAAGCGAACACACAGCCAACACTAGTTGTCCCTATCTACTATCTAGCGAAACCACTGCCAAGGGAACGGACGTACCTGCGCGTCGCTCCGTACCTCTGAGGAACCGATCGGTGTGAGACCTTTTATTCGTACGGAAATAATATTATTTCTTTCGAATATTCGAACGTTTTTGAGTGTGTGTAGTGAGTACAGTGCGTGCAGTGATCAACATTCGTGTTGTGAAGTGCGTGTGCAGTGCTTGTGAAGTGTTGTGGAGTGCTGGGATATTTTTAATAAATATCCCAAGGAAAAGTGACTGTTAGACTGTGGAAAGAGTGCTGAAATAGTTAGTGCGGACTGTGCAACTATAGGCACTAACAGGGACACTAAAACAATAATAATAGAGACATTTACAAAGAAATTACACGCAAAATAATATTTTACGTGTAATATTCTGCGTGATATTCGACGCTTATAAGCGGTACGACCGCGCTCACCGAGCGAAGGGTCGTATACCTGCGCGCTCCGGCTGGCCGCCCCACTCCGGGCGGTCCCTTACCTGCTCGCCGAGCAGAGCGAGCAGCGAGGCGGCATACCTCACCCGTATTCCCCCACGGAGCTCCCTACCTATACGGTGAGCGAAGAAGGGAAGGGGATGGCCGCGGAAAAGAGCGGCGTCACCGCGGAGGGGAAACCACCGCCGGGTGATAAACGAGACCCCGAGCGGAAAAGGAGGAAGGAGGAGCGGCGAAAGTTGAGGGCGGCAACGGTGACAGTGGAGAGGGGTATAGCCACCCCCCTATCCCACACCGAGGACTCGGCAATGGAGGCCGCCAACGAAGCCACCGACGACGAAGGGTGGAAGAAGGTCGTGCCGAGATCCGCGGTCGCGAAATCCGCGAGATCCGCGAGATCCGCGGAATCCGCGAGATCCGCGGAATCCGCGAGGTCCGAGTCCGCGGAATCCGCGAAGTCCGCGAGAACCGTGAAGTCCGCGAAATCCGCGAGAACCGCGAAGTCCGCGAGAACCGCGAAGTCCGCGAGAACCGCGAAGTCCGCGAGAACCGCGGAATCCGCGAGATCCGCGGAATCCGCGGAATCCGCGAAACCCGCGAAACCAGCGGCCGAGGAATCCGCGTCTGAGCCTTCAGAAATGGAGTGTGAGGGCGAGAGCGGTATACGTGCTGCAAAGAAGCGCTTGCGGTGCACGATCTCCTCTGGAGAAGAGCAGCCCGCGACTCCAGGGAAGAGGATGCCGTGCCTCACTCACGCCGTTGTGAGGCTGGTAAAACTGGAGGACGCCACCGACGACGACGTTCCTGTGCTCTCTAGGATGGAGAGCCAGCGCGACATCAGTGTCGAGCGCGCTGACGAGAGGAAGGGACCAACACCAGCGACAAGGAAGGGGAAGAGAAGCGCCACTGCCCCCTCCACTCTGGAATCGCTGCGCGCGAAGGCCACTGGAAAAGTGGAAGAGGCCCTCCAATTCTGCCTGGACGAGGACCAGAGATTGAACAAATCTCAAGTGGCGTTCATCATGCAGATGATGAACGGGATAAATGACGTCGTAGGGGAACTTGTCCTCCTCTGCGGCCGTCAGGAGGGAAGGATCACGGAGCTGAACTCCGCGAGGACGCGCGAACCGAAAGCGCGTCCATCACCCGTGCCGAGAGAGGAGCCCGCGAGCAAATCGGCCGCGAGAACTTTCGCGGAAATCGCGCGCTCGGGCGCAGCATCGCGCGCGGCTGCGCCGCTCCCCCCTCCACCGCGGTCCAAACCAACGGTTGCGGTAGTCATCCGAAAGGCGTCGACCGCGCCTGCGAGGAACTTGGCGCTCATACGCCCAAAGGATGCGAAGTCAGCGGAAAGCGGTGACGTCACCAAGAAATTGGTGATGAGCCTGATCGATCCTGCGAAGGAAAAGATCGGGATCAAATCCGTCCGCACGACTAGAGACAACGGCATCATAGTGGAGACCGTACAGGCGGAACATTTGAACGCCTTCTTCAAGAGCTCCAGGCTGAGGGAAGCGGGATTGGAGGTGACCAAGCCAACGGGTGATCGTCCGAGAATGATCGTGTTCGACGTACCCAAAGACGTCGAAGGAGAGGAAATTGCGCAAAATATAATTGCGCAGAATTTCCTGAGCCTCACCCCTGGAGACGCAAAGGATAAAGTGCGTGCTCTGTTCAAGACAGGGAACAGGGAGAAAGACTTGGTCCACTGGGTAATAGAAGTGGACCAAGAACTGAGGCGGAAGCTGCTGGAGAAGGAGCGGGTCAACGTGGGGTGGAAGACCTGCAGAGTGAGGGACCACTTAGAGGTAGCGAGGTGCTACAAGTGCCAAGCTTACGGGCATGTAGCAAAGCACTGCAAGGAGGCTGCAGAGATCTGCAAACACTGCTCTAAGAGTGGACACCGCAGTGCGGAGTGCCCTGAGAAGGGAAAGGAAGCCACGTGTGTGAACTGCAAGCGTTCCCACCGCGAGCATAAGCACAGCGCTGGCAGCAAGTCCTGCCCCACCTACGCGGCTGCTCTTCAGAGGAAGGCCTCCATGATCCACTATGGATAGACACGCTCCAGGATCCTCCAGAATACCAGGAACACCATCGGTATCAGGAAATCCAACAGCACCGGTGTTACGAAATACTCTTCGATTAATGCAAACAAACATGCAGAGATCGAAGACCGTAACAAGGGAAGTGGCTACGCTCCTCGCAAGAGGCGAGATAGACATCGCACTCGCACAGGAACCCTACAACATCCAGGGGAAACTGCACGGAATCGGTCTGACTAACACCGTGATAACGGGGTGTAGGCCAGGAGAAACGGCTCAAGCGGCAATAATCGTGAAAGGCGACAGTTTCACCATCCTCAAACTGTCACACCTATCCGACACGCACACGGTCTGTGTGCAAATTGTCGGTGGGTTCGGAAGGATTTATTTGGTGAGTCAATACTTTCAGTACTCGGCGGAAATAAATCCAAGCCTTGCACGATTGAACCAAATATTGGAGGAGCTACGCGGGGAAAACGTCATAGTGGCAGCTGACGTAAACGCGAGATCTCCACTTTGGGACGCGAAAAGAGTCGCGTATCATAGCCACCGCTCTCGTATTCGTGGAGCGGAGGTCGAGGCGTTAATAGTTCAGCACAACCTTACTGTGCTGAACAACCGGAACGACCTACCCACGTTCAGGAACGGTAGAGGCTCATCTTCCATCGACGTGACGCTCGCAACACCAAGCGCCGCTCAACTAGAAATCGGATGGCGTGTCCGCCCTCGCTGGGCGTCGAGTGATCACCGGGCGATCGAGATCACTCTCGAACACGACACAGCCACGAGTGCTCCCCCACGGCCTGGGAGGTACGTTACCTCCCGAGCTAAATGGGAGAAATTCGACGATATTCTGTGGAGAGCGGCAGTCGAGAAGATGTTCCCGATTAATACATCTAATCCGGAAGAGACCGAGCGAGCAGCGAACGCACTGGAGCAGGGAATCCTGGAGGCATGCTCCAAATCCATACCACGGAAGAAGTGGTACAGTAGAGCAATGCCAGGATGGAACGCCGACATCTCGCGGATGAAGCGTACCGCTTACAAAAAAAGGCGGGACTATCAGATGGAGCAGGATCAAGAGAGAAGGCTCCAAAAAAGGGCTGTATACCTTCACTATGCGAAGGAATACAAGACCGCGATAGCCAAAGCCAAGAAGGAGAGCTGGCAGGAATTCATTACGAAGACCGGGAACCAGGAACCATGGGGACTCCCATATCGCGTCGTCAGTGGAACCGTTCGCACGGAGGAGGCTCTAAACTCAGTGCGAACACAGACGGGCGCATCCTCGCGGCATACCAGCAACTGGGAAGCAAGCGCCCGCCTGCTTCTTGACAAGCTGGTACCAGACGACCGCACGGCGGGAGAAACCCTCCAACATCGGATCATACGTGGAAGTGTGCAGACCCTCACGACAGCGGAGGATGTACCGCCCTTCACGCTAGCGGAGCTAGCGAAGGCGATAAGCACCTTCGGAAATCGTAAGAGTCCCGGTCCAGATGGCATCGAAGTCATCGTAATGAAAAGAGCATTCCAAGTGATACCAAGAGAGATGCTACGGATACTCAATGGCTGCCTTGAGCACGGAGTTTTCCCAACATCTTGGAAGACAGGAGCCATTCGAGTACTCTCGAAAGGTGGTAACAAGGAGAAGGACGATCCCTCATCGTACCGTCCGATCTGCCTTCTCTCAGTTCTTGGCAAGGCTCTCGAAAAACTGATAGTCCACCGACTGTATCCAACCCTCCTGACACACGAAAGGACGGCGGAGGAACAGTACGGTTTCCGCCCTGGGAAAGGGACGGAAGACGCCCTCATGAAAATGAAGGAAGTGGTAGCCACAGCGGAGACGAGATACGTAATGTTAGTGTCATTTGATATTAAAGGGGCCTTCGACAACGTATGGTGGCCAAGTGTACTACAAGAGCTATCCGTACGTAACTGTCCAAGGAACCTATACTCACTGGTACAGAGCTACTTCCAGAACAGACGTGTGAAAATAATCACGAAGTTCTGCGAAGTAGAAAAAACAGTTACGAAAGGCTGCCCGCAAGGATCCGTTCTAGGGCCGAGCCTCTGGAATCTCGTCTTCGACGATCTGCTGTGGCACCTGAAGAGATCCACAGAATGCATACCAGTGGCATACGCGGACGACCTCCTGGCCATCATCGCTGGCAATACCCGTACTGAACTGGAGGAACGGGCAAAACGGGTTGGAGCACAGGTCTCCGCATGGTGCCGAACAAGAAAGCTGGAACTGTCTATTCACAAGACAGAAATGGTCCTAGCCAAAGGGAGCCTCTTGAGAGCGCCCCTTGCGAAGATAGGAACCGAATCGGTCTCGGCGAAAGATAACATGCGTTATCTTGGCGTAAATCTCGGAAAGAATCTCTCCTTCGCGCAGCACATACGTGATACCTGCGCGAAAGCACGAGAAACCGTGGGAAGAATCTCGTGCTTAGCAGGGGCGAAATGGGGACTACGACACAAGGCACGCACCATCCTATACAAAGGACTA
>CAJUYC020000040.1:0-7500 GCA_910591585.2 Nysson spinosus | reverse complement strand
TCGGTGAAAATAATTTCACTTCGGACTTAGATTTTTTCCTACCGAGTGGCTACCGTGAAGGGTCGCCGACGACTATTTTAGAAATTATTTAAAAATCAACCGTAAGAGATAGAGCGGTGATTTATTAAGCAAAAGTGCTTCAAATACGCTCCCATAACTGAACATAACATTTAAAGATACGTCGTCGGTGAAAATATTTTCAATTCGGACTTAGTCTCTGTACGGAGAGGCTACCGTGAAGCGCTGCCGACGAAGACTTTCTGATTAATTAAAAATCAACCGTAAGAGATAGAGCGGTGGTTTATTAAGCAAAAGTGCTTCAAATACGCTCCTATAACTCAATCTAACATTTAAAAGTTACCTCGTCGGTGAAAATAATTTCACTTCGGACTTAGATTTTTTCCTACCGAGTGGCTACCGTGAAGGGTCGCCGACGACTATTTTAGAAATTATTTAAAAATCAACCGTAAGAGATAGAGCGGTGATTTATTAAGCAAAAGTGCTTCAAATACGCTCCCATAACTGAACATAACATTTAAAAGATACGTCGTCGGT
The DNA here is from genome assembly GCA_910591585.2 of Nysson spinosus. Taxonomy (NCBI): domain Eukaryota; kingdom Metazoa; phylum Arthropoda; class Insecta; order Hymenoptera; family Crabronidae; genus Nysson; species Nysson spinosus. The sequence goes on along the minus strand of CAJUYC020000040.1, from coordinate 6,945 downwards.
GAAAATATTTTCAATTCGGACTTAGTCTCTGTACGGAGAGGCTACCGTGAAGCGCTGCCGACGAAGACTTTCTGATTAATTTAAAAATCAACCGTAAGAGATAGAGCGGTGGTTTATTAAGCAAAAGTGCTTCAAATACGCTCCTATAACTCAATCTAACATTTAAAAGTTACCTCGTCGGTGAAAATAATTTCACTTCGGACTTAGATTTTTTCCTACCGAGTGGCTACCGTGAAGGGTCGCCGACGACTATTTTAGAAATTATTTAAAAATCAACCGTACAGAGATAGAGCGGTGATTTATTAAGCAAAAGTGCTTCAAATACGCTCCCATAACTGAACATAACATTTAAAAGATACGTCGTCGGTGAAAATATTTTCAATTCGGACTTAGTCTCTGTACGGAGAGGCTACCGTGAAGCGCTGCCGACGAAGCACTTTCTGATTAATTTAAAAATCAACCGTAAGAGATAGAGCGGTGGTTTATTAAGCAAAAGTGCTTCAAATACGCTCCTATAACTCAATCTAACATTTAAAAGTTACCTCGTCGGTGAAAATAATTTCACTTCGGACTTAGATTTTTTCCTACCGAGTGGCTACCGTGAAGGGTCGCCGACGACTATTTTAGAAATTATTTAAAAATCAACCGTAAGAGATAGAGCGGTGATTTATTAAGCAAAAGTGCTTCAAATACGCTCCCATAACTGAACATAACATTTAAAAGATACGTCGTCGGTGAAAATATTTTCAATTCGGACTTAGTCTCTGTACGGAGAGGCTACCGTGAAGCGCTGCCGACGAAGACTTTCTGATTAATTTAAAAATCAACCGTAAGAGATAGAGCGGTGTTTATTAAGCAAAAGTGCTTCAAATACGCTCCTATAACTCAATCTAACATTTAAAAGTTACCTCGTCGGTGAAAATAATTTCACTTCGGACTTAGATTTTTTCCTACCGAGTGGCTACCGTGAAGGGTCGCCGACGACTATTTTAGAAATTATTTAAAAATCAACCGTAAGAGATAGAGCGGTGATTTATTAAGCAAAAGTGCTTCAAATACGCTCCCATAACTGAACATAACATTTAAAAGATACGTCGTCGGTGAAAATATTTTCAATTCGGACTTAGTCTCTGTACGGAGAGGCTACCGTGAAGCGCTGCCGACGAAGACTTTCTGATTAATTTAAAAATCAACCGTAAGAGATAGAGCGGTGGTTTATTAAGCAAAAGTGCTTCAAATACGCTCCTATAACTCAATCTAACTTTAAAAGTTACCTCGTCGGTGAAAATAATTTCACTTCGGACTTAGATTTTTTCCTACCGAGTGGCTACCGTGAAGGGTCGCCGACGACTATTTTAGAAATTATTTAAAAATCAACCGTAAGAGATAGAGCGGTGATTTATTAAGCAAAAGTGCTTCAAATACGCTCCCATAACTGAACATAACATTTAAAAGATACGTCGTCGGTGAAAATATTTTCAATTCGGACTTAGTCCTCTGTACGGAGAGGCTACCGTGAAGCGCTGCCGACGAAGACTTTCTGATTAATTTAAAAATCAACCGTAAGAGATAGAGCGGTGGTTTATTAAGCAAAAGTGCTTCAAATACGCTCCTATAACTCAATCTAACATTTAAAGTTACCTCGTCGGTGAAAATAATTTCACTTCGGACTTAGATTTTTTCCTACCGAGTGGCTACCGTGAAGGGTCGCCGACGACTATTTTAGAAATTATTTAAAAATCAACCGTAAGAGATAGAGCGGTGATTTATTAAGCAAAAGTGCTTCAAAATACGCTCCCATAACTGAACATAACATTTAAAAGATACGTCGTCGGTGAAAATATTTTCAATTCGGACTTAGTCTCTGTACGGAGAGGCTACCGTGAAGCGCTGCCGACGAAGACTTTCTGATTAATTTAAAAATCAACCGTAAGAGATAGAGCGGTGGTTTATTAAGCAAAAGTGCTTCAAATACGCTCCTATAACTCAATCTAACATTTAAAAGTTACCTCGTCGGTGAAAATAATTTCACTTCGGACTTAGATTTTTTCCTACCGAGTGGCTACCGTGAAGGGTCGCCGACGACTATTTTAGAAATTATTTAAAAATCAACCGTAAGAGATAGAGCGGTGATTTATTAAGCAAAAGTGCTTCAAATACGCTCCCATAACTGAACATAACATTTAAAAGATACGTCGTCGGTGAAAATATTTTCAATTCGGACTTAGTCTCTGTACGGAGAGGCTACCGTGAAGCGCTGCCGACGAAGACTTTCTGATTAATTTAAAAATCAACCGTAAGAGATAGAGCGGTGGTTTATTAAGCAAAAGTGCTTCAAATACGCTCCTATAACTCAATCTAACATTTAAAAGTTACCTCGTCGGTGAAAATAATTTCACTTCGGACTTAGATTTTTTCCTACCGAGTGGCTACCGTGAAGGGTCGCCGACGACTATTTTAGAAATTATTTAAAAATCAACCGTAAGAGATAGAGCGGTGATTTATTAAGCAAAAGTGCTTCAAATACGCTCCCATAACTGAACATAACATTTAAAAGATACGTCGTCGGTGAAAATATTTTCAATTCGGACTTAGTCTCTGTACGGAGAGGCTACCGTGAAGCGCTGCCGACGAAGACTTTCTGATTAATTTAAAAATCAACCGTAAGAGATAGAGCGGTGGTTTATTAAGCAAAAGTGCTTCAAATACGCTCCTATAACTCAATCTAACATTTAAAAGTTACCTCGTCGGTGAAAATAATTTCACTTCGGACTTAGATTTTTTCCTACCGAGTGGCTACCGTGAAGGGTCGCCGACGACTATTTTAGAAATTATTTAAAAATCAACCGTAAGAGATAGAGCGGTGATTTATTAAGCAAAAGTGCTTCAAATACGCTCCCATAACTGAACATAACATTTAAAAGATACGTCGTCGGTGAAAATATTTTCAATTCGGACTTAGTCTCTGTACGGAGAGGCTACCGTGAAGCGCTGCCGACGAAGACTTTCTGATTAATTTAAAAATCAACCGTAAGAGATAGAGCGGTGGTTTATTAAGCAAAAGTGCTTCAAATACGCTCCTATAACTCAATCTAACATTTAAAAGTTACCTCGTCGGTGAAAATAATTTCACTTCGGACTTAGATTTTTTCCTACCGAGTGGCTACCGTGAAGGGTCGCCGACGACTATTTTAGAAATTATTTAAAAATCAACCGTAAGAGATAGAGCGGTGATTTATTAAGCAAAAGTGCTTCAAATACGCTCCCATAACTGAACATAACATTTAAAAGATACGTCGTCGGTGAAAATATTTTCAATTCGGACTTAGTCTCTGTACGGAGAGGCTACCGTGAAGCGCTGCCGACGAAGACTTTCTGATTAATTTAAAAATCAACCGTAAGAGATAGAGCGGTGGTTTATTAAGCAAAAGTGCTTCAAATACGCTCCTATAACTCAATCTAACATTTAAAAGTTACCTCGTCGGTGAAAATAATTTCACTTCGGACTTAGATTTTTTCCTACCGAGTGGCTACCGTGAAGGGTCGCCGACGACTATTTTAGAAATTATTTAAAAATCAACCGTAAGAGATAGAGCGGTGATTTATTAAGCAAAAGTGCTTCAAATACGCTCCCATAACTGAACATAACATTTAAAAGATACGTCGTCGGTGAAAATATTTTCAATTCGGACTTAGTCTCTGTACGGAGAGGCTACCGTGAAGCGCTGCCGACGAAGACTTTCTGATTAATTTAAAAATCAACCGTAAGAGATAGAGCGGTGGTTTATTAAGCAAAAGTGCTTCAAATACGCTCCTATAACTCAATCTAACATTTAAAAGTTACCTCGTCGGTGAAAATAATTTCACTTCGGACTTAGATTTTTTCCTACCGAGTGGCTACCGTGAAGGGTCGCCGACGACTATTTTAGAAATTATTTAAAAATCAACCGTAAGAGATAGAGCGGTGATTTATTAAGCAAAAGTGCTTCAAATACGCTCCCATAACTGAACATAACATTTAAAAGATACGTCGTCGGTGAAAATATTTTCAATTCGGACTTAGTCTCTGTACGGAGAGGCTACCGTGAAGCGCTGCCGACGAAGACTTTCTGATTAATTTAAAAATCAACCGTAAGAGATAGAGCGGTGGTTTATTAAGCAAAAGTGCTTCAAATACGCTCCTATAACTCAATCTAACATTTAAAAGTTACCTCGTCGGTGAAAATAATTTCACTTCGGACTTAGATTTTTTCCTACCGAGTGGCTACCGTGAAGGGTCGCCGACGACTATTTTAGAAATTATTTAAAAATCAACCGTAAGAGATAGAGCGGTGATTTATTAAGCAAAAGTGCTTCAAATACGCTCCCATAACTGAACATAACATTTAAAAGATACGTCGTCGGTGAAAATATTTTCAATTCGGACTTAGTCTCTGTACGGAGAGGCTACCGTGAAGCGCTGCCGACGAAGACTTTCTGATTAATTTAAAAATCAACCGTAAGAGATAGAGCGGTGGTTTATTAAGCAAAAGTGCTTCAAATACGCTCCTATAACTCAATCTAACATTTAAAAGTTACCTCGTCGGTGAAAATAATTTCACTTCGGACTTAGATTTTTTCCTACCGAGTGGCTACCGTGAAGGGTCGCCGACGACTATTTTAGAAATTATTTAAAAATCAACCGTAAGAGATAGAGCGGTGATTTATTAAGCAAAAGTGCTTCAAATACGCTCCATAACTGAACATAACATTTAAAAGATACGTCGTCGGTGAAAATATTTTCAATTCGGACTTAGTCTCTGTACGGAGAGGCTACCGTGAAGCGCTGCCGACGAAGACTTTCTGATTAATTTAAAAATCAACCGTAAGAGATAGAGCGGTGGTTTATTAAGCAAAAGTGCTTCAAATACGCTCCTATAACTCAATCTAACATTTAAAAGTTACCTCGTCGGTGAAAATAATTTCACTTCGGACTTAGATTTTTTCCTACCGAGTGGCTACCGTGAAGGGTCGCCGACGACTATTTTAGAAATTATTTAAAAATCAACCGTAAGAGATAGAGCGGTGATTTATTAAGCAAAAGTGCTTCAAATACGCTCCCATAACTGAACATAACATTTAAAAGATACGTCGTCGGTGAAAATATTTTCAATTCGGACTTAGTCTCTGTACGGAGAGGCTACCGTGAAGCGCTGCCGACGAAGACTTTCTGATTAATTTAAAAATCAACCGTAAGAGATAGAGCGGTGGTTTATTAAGCAAAAGTGCTTCAAATACGCTCCTATAACTCAATCTAACATTTAAAAGTTACCTCGTCGGTGAAAATAATTTCACTTCGGACTTAGATTTTTTCCTACCGAGTGGCTACCGTGAAGGGTCGCCGACGACTATTTTAGAAATTATTTAAAAATCAACCGTAAGAGATAGAGCGGTGATTTATTAAGCAAAAGTGCTTCAAATACGCTCCCATAACTGAACATAACATTTAAAAGATACGTCGTCGGTGAAAATATTTTCAATTCGGACTTAGTCTCTGTACGGAGAGGCTACCGTGAAGCGCTGCCGACGAAGACTTTCTGATTAATTTAAAAATCAACCGTAAGAGATAGAGCGGTGGTTTATTAAGCAAAAGTGCTTCAAATACGCTCCTATAACTCAATCTAACATTTAAAAGTTACCTCGTCGGTGAAAATAATTTCACTTCGGACTTAGATTTTTTCCTACCGAGTGGCTACCGTGAAGGGTCGCCGACGACTATTTTAGAAATTATTTAAAAATCAACCGTAAGAGATAGAGCGGTGATTTATTAAGCAAAAGTGCTTCAAATACGCTCCCATAACTGAACATAACATTTAAAAGATACGTCGTCGGTGAAAATATTTTCAATTCGGACTTAGTCTCTGTACGGAGAGGCTACCGTGAAGCGCTAACGACGACGTCTTTAAAAAATTATATCTCGAGAAATATTTGTCGGATTATAATTTTTCATTAGAGTTTATTGTTTGCTAATATATGTAGAATGATTAAAAAATTATTAAGTTGTAGGTCGTCGATGAAATAATGTTATTGAAAAATTCGGCTATGTTCAACTTGCCATAAAATTGAAAATATTCATTGAATACTAAAAGTGATTACGTAGTCGCGTTCCTTGTGAAAAATTGATGGAGAAACATGTATAATATATATGGGTTGTTAATAGAATTTTTTTAAGTTCAATATTTTTCTATGTTCCAACAGGCCTGCTCGGTCGGACGGTTGTTACGGGAGTTTCCGCCCATAAGCGGCCGTGTATAAGACCGGGCGGCGCCGACGTACCTGCCGGCCGTTCGGTATCTATAAGAGAGGACGGTTCGGCGGAGCCGAGCGAGGTAGTCTCGAGGGAGTAACTCTTCTTCGACTTCGGTTGGGAAGTAGACCTACGCTCTTGATACGGCTACGATCGCTCATGCTCCGACGACCACTTTTAAAGTCCATATACTCTCTACACATCGTTACCACGAGTCGCCGTCTTTAGGCATAAGTCGTCTCTTACGTGGTGAGCGTCTGCAAAAGACGTTGGTACATTAGTACACCCCACTGTGCATCAACTCTAAACTCCGAGCGAGTAAAACATAAACGAAAATTTTAAATATCCAAGACGACTAAGTTCTCGGACTAGCGTCGGATATAAGCAAAGAGAGAAAGTCTGAAGGAGATGGCCCATGCAGAGTGATCCGTTATGGTTCCTCGGTGGAGTCATCGTTAAAAGCCAAGAATAGCGAACAGAGTTAAAAGGGAATTATACGTACGTACGAAAACTTGAACAGAGTTAAAGGGAAATATAAGTACGGTACGGACTCAGTATTATAGAAGAGTGTAGCCGTCGGTGGTATACTATCGGCGGCGAAGGAGCAACACTCTTGTCAAAGTTGGCAAAACTAAGCTCCCTGGTTGATCCTGCCAGTA
>CAJUYC020000039.1:22500-36008 GCA_910591585.2 Nysson spinosus | reverse complement strand
GGTTTATTAAGCAAAAGTGCTTCAAATACGCTCCTATAACTCAATCTAACATTTAAAAGTTACCTCGTCGGTGAAAATAATTTCACTTCGGACTTAGATTTTTTCCTACCGAGTGGCTACCGTGAAGGGTCGCCGACGACTATTTTAGAAATTATTTAAAAATCAACCGTAAGAGATAGAGCGGTGATTTATTAAGCAAAAGTGCTTCAAATACGCTCCCATAACTGAACATAACATTTAAAAGATACGTCGTCGGTGAAAATATTTTCAATTCGGACTTAGTCTCTGTACGGAGAGGCTACCGTGAAGCGCTGCCGACGAAGACTTTCTGATTAATTTAAAAATCAACCGTAAGAGATAGAGCGGTGGTTTATTAAGCAAAAGTGCTTCAAATACGCTCCTATAACTCAATCTAACATTTAAAAGTTACCTCGTCGGTGAAAATAATTTCACTTCGGACTTAGATTTTTTCCTACCGAGTGGCTACCGTGAAGGGTCGCCGACGACTATTTTAGAAATTATTTAAAAATCAACCGTAAGAGATAGAGCGGTGATTTATTAAGCAAAAGTGCTTCAAATACGCTCCCATAACTGAACATAACATTTAAAAGATACGTCGTCGGTGAAAATATTTTCAATTCGGACTTAGTCTCTGTACGGAGAGGCTACCGTGAAGCGCTGCCGACGAATGACTTTCTGATTAATTTAAAAATCAACCGTAAGAGATAGAGCGGTGGTTTATTAAGCAAAAGTGCTTCAAATACGCTCCTATAACTCAATCTAACATTTAAAAGTTACCTCGTCGGTGAAAATAATTTCACTTCGGACTTAGATTTTTTCCTACCGAGTGGCTACCGTGAAGGGTCGCCGACGACTATTTTAGAAATTATTTAAAAATCAACCGTAAGAGATAGAGCGGTGATTTATTAAGCAAAAGTGCTTCAAATACGCTCCCATAACTGAACATAACATTTAAAAGATACGTCGTCGGTGAAAATATTTTCAATTCGGACTTAGTCTCTGTACGGAGAGGCTACCGTGAAGCGCTGCCGACGAAGACTTTCTGATTAATTTAAAAATCAACCGTAAGAGATAGAGCGGTGGTTTATTAAGCAAAAGTGCTTCAAATACGCTCCTATAACTCAATCTAACATTTAAAAGTTACCTCGTCGGTGAAAATAATTTCACTTCGGACTTAGATTTTTTCCTACCGAGTGGCTACCGTGAAGGGTCGCCGACGACTATTTTAGAAATTATTTAAAAATCAACCGTAAGAGATAGAGCGGTGATTTATTAAGCAAAAGTGCTTCAAATACGCTCCCATAACTGAACATAACATTTAAAAGATACGTCGTCGGTGAAAATATTTTCAATTCGGACTTAGTCTCTGTACGGAGAGGCTACCGTGAAGCGCTGCCGACGAAGACTTTCTGATTAATTTAAAAATCAACCGTAAGAGATAGAGCGGTGGTTTATTAAGCAAAAGTGCTTCAAATACGCTCCTATAACTCAATCTAACATTTAAAAGTTACCTCGTCGGTGAAAATAATTTCACTTCGGACTTAGATTTTTTCCTACCGAGTGGCTACCGTGAAGGGTCGCCGACGACTATTTTAGAAATTATTTAAAAATCAACCGTAAGAGATAGAGCGGTGATTTATTAAGCAAAAGTGCTTCAAATACGCTCCCATAACTGAACATAACATTTAAAAGATACGTCGTCGGTGAAAATATTTTCAATTCGGACTTAGTCTCTGTACGGAGAGGCTACCGTGAAGCGCTGCCGACGAAGACTTTCTGATTAATTTAAAAATCAACCGTAAGAGATAGAGCGGTGGTTTATTAAGCAAAAGTGCTTCAAATACGCTCCTATAACTCAATCTAACATTTAAAAGTTACCTCGTCGGTGAAAATAATTTCACTTCGGACTTAGATTTTTTCCTACCGAGTGGCTACCGTGAAGGGTCGCCGACGACTATTTTAGAAATTATTTAAAAATCAACCGTAAGAGATAGAGCGGTGATTTATTAAGCAAAAGTGCTTCAAATACGCTCCCATAACTGAACATAACATTTAAAAGATACGTCGTCGGTGAAAATATTTTCAATTCGGACTTAGTCTCTGTACGGAGAGGCTACCGTGAAGCGCTGCCGACGAAGACTTTCTGATTAATTTAAAAATCAACCGTAAGAGATAGAGCGGTGGTTTATTAAGCAAAAGTGCTTCAAATACGCTCCTATAACTCAATCTAACATTTAAAAGTTACCTCGTCGGTGAAAATAATTTCACTTCGGACTTAGATTTTTTCCTACCGAGTGGCTACCGTGAAGGGTCGCCGACGACTATTTTAGAAATTATTTAAAAATCAACCGTAAGAGATAGAGCGGTGATTTATTAAGCAAAAGTGCTTCAAATACGCTCCCATAACTGAACATAACATTTAAAAGATACGTCGTCGGTGAAAATATTTTCAATTCGGACTTAGTCTCTGTACGGAGAGGCTACCGTGAAGCGCTGCCGACGAAGACTTTCTGATTAATTTAAAAATCAACCGTAAGAGATAGAGCGGTGGTTTATTAAGCAAAAGTGCTTCAAATACGCTCCTATAACTCAATCTAACATTTAAAACTTACCTCGTCGGTGAAAATAATTTCACTTCGGACTTAGATTTTTTCCTACCGAGTGGCTACCGTGAAGGGTCGCCGACGACTATTTTAGAAATTATTTAAAAATCAACCGTAAGAGATAGAGCGGTGATTTATTAAGCAAAAGTGCTTCAAATACGCTCCCATAACTGAACATAACATTTAAAAGATACGTCGTCGGTGAAAATATTTTCAATTCGGACTTAGTCTCTGTACGGAGAGGCTACCGTGAAGCGCTGCCGACGAAGACTTTCTGATTAATTTAAAAATCAACCGTAAGAGATAGAGGGGTGGTTTATTAAGCAAAAGTGCTTCAAATACGCTCCTATAACTCAATCTAACATTTAAAAGTTACCTCGTCGGTGAAAATAATTTCACTTCGGACTTAGATTTTTTCCTACCGAGTGGCTACCGTGAAGGGTCGCCGACGACTATTTTAGAAATTATTTAAAAATCAACCGTAAGAGATAGAGCGGTGATTTATTAAGCAAAAGTGCTTCAAATACGCTCCCATAACTGAACATAACATTTAAAAGATACGTCGTCGGTGAAAATATTTTCAATTCGGACTTAGTCTCTGTACGGAGAGGCTACCGTGAAGCGCTGCCGACGAAGACTTTCTGATTAATTTAAAAATCAACCGTAAGAGATAGAGCGGTGGTTTATTAAGCAAAAGTGCTTCAAATACGCTCCTATAACTCAATCTAACATTTAAAAGTTACCTCGTCGGTGAAAATAATTTCACTTCGGACTTAGATTTTTTCCTACCGAGTGGCTACCGTGAAGGGTCGCCGACGACTATTTTAGAAATTATTTAAAAATCAACCGTAAGAGATAGAGCGGTGATTTATTAAGCAAAAGTGCTTCAAATACGCTCCCATAACTGAACATAACATTTAAAAGATACGTCGTCGGTGAAAATATTTTCAATTCGGACTTAGTCTCTGTACGGAGAGGCTACCGTGAAGCGCTGCCGACGAAGACTTTCTGATTAATTTAAAAATCAACCGTAAGAGATAGAGCGGTGGTTTATTAAGCAAAAGTGCTTCAAATACGCTCCTATAACTCAATCTAACATTTAAAAGTTACCTCGTCGGTGAAAATAATTTCACTTCGGACTTAGATTTTTTCCTACCGAGTGGCTACCGTGAAGGGTCGCCGACGACTATTTTAGAAATTATTTAAAAATCAACCGTAAGAGATAGAGCGGTGATTTATTAAGCAAAAGTGCTTCAAATACGCTCCCATAACTGAACATAACATTTAAAAGATACGTCGTCGGTGAAAATATTTTCAATTCGGACTTAGTCTCTGTACGGAGAGGCTACCGTGAAGCGCTGCCGACGAAGACTTTCTGATTAATTTAAAAATCAACCGTAAGAGATAGAGCGGTGGTTTATTAAGCAAAAGTGCTTCAAATACGCTCCTATAACTCAATCTAACATTTAAAAGTTACCTCGTCGGTGAAAATAATTTCACTTCGGACTTAGATTTTTTCCTACCGAGTGGCTACCGTGAAGGGTCGCCGACGACTATTTTAGAAATTATTTAAAAATCAACCGTAAGAGATAGAGCGGTGATTTATTAAGCAAAAGTGCTTCAAATACGCTCCCATAACTGAACATAACATTTAAAAGATACGTCGTCGGTGAAAATATTTTCAATTCGGACTTAGTCTCTGTACGGAGAGGCTACCGTGAAGCGCTGCCGACGAAGACTTTCTGATTAATTTAAAAATCAACCGTAAGAGATAGAGCGGTGGTTTATTAAGCAAAAGTGCTTCAAATACGCTCCTATAACTCAATCTAACATTTAAAAGTTACCTCGTCGGTGAAAATAATTTCACTTCGGACTTAGATTTTTTCCTACCGAGTGGCTACCGTGAAGGGTCGCCGACGACTATTTTAGAAATTATTTAAAAATCAACCGTAAGAGATAGAGCGGTGATTTATTAAGCAAAAGTGCTTCAAATACGCTCCCATAACTGAACATAACATTTAAAAGATACGTCGTCGGTGAAAATATTTTCAATTCGGACTTAGTCTCTGTACGGAGAGGCTACCGTGAAGCGCTGCCGACGAAGACTTTCTGATTAATTTAAAAATCAACCGTAAGAGATAGAGCGGTGGTTTATTAAGCAAAAGTGCTTCAAATACGCTCCTATAACTCAATCTAACATTTAAAAGTTACCTCGTCGGTGAAAATAATTTCACTTCGGACTTAGATTTTTTCCTACCGAGTGGCTACCGTGAAGGGTCGCCGACGACTATTTTAGAAATTATTTAAAAATCAACCGTAAGAGATAGAGCGGTGATTTATTAAGCAAAAGTGCTTCAAATACGCTCCCATAACTGAACATAACATTTAAAAGATACGTCGTCGGTGAAAATATTTTCAATTCGGACTTAGTCTCTGTACGGAGAGGCTACCGTGAAGCGCTGCCGACGAAGACTTTCTGATTAATTTAAAAATCAACCGTAAGAGATAGAGCGGTGGTTTATTAAGCAAAAGTGCTTCAAATACGCTCCTATAACTCAATCTAACATTTAAAAGTTACCTCGTCGGTGAAAATAATTTCACTTCGGACTTAGATTTTTTCCTACCGAGTGGCTACCGTGAAGGGTCGCCGACGACTATTTTAGAAATTATTTAAAAATCAACCGTAAGAGATAGAGCGGTGATTTATTAAGCAAAAGTGCTTCAAATACGCTCCCATAACTGAACATAACATTTAAAAGATACGTCGTCGGTGAAAATATTTTCAATTCGGACTTAGTCTCTGTACGGAGAGGCTACCGTGAAGCGCTGCCGACGAAGACTTTCTGATTAATTTAAAAATCAACCGTAAGAGATAGAGCGGTGGTTTATTAAGCAAAAGTGCTTCAAATACGCTCCTATAACTCAATCTAACATTTAAAAGTTACCTCGTCGGTGAAAATAATTTCACTTCGGACTTAGATTTTTTCCTACCGAGTGGCTACCGTGAAGGGTCGCCGACGACTATTTTAGAAATTATTTAAAAATCAACCGTAAGAGATAGAGCGGTGATTTATTAAGCAAAAGTGCTTCAAATACGCTCCCATAACTGAACATAACATTTAAAAGATACGTCGTCGGTGAAAATATTTTCAATTCGGACTTAGTCTCTGTACGGAGAGGCTACCGTGAAGCGCTGCCGACGAAGACTTTCTGATTAATTTAAAAATCAACCGTAAGAGATAGAGCGGTGGTTTATTAAGCAAAAGTGCTTCAAATACGCTCCTATAACTCAATCTAACATTTAAAAGTTACCTCGTCGGTGAAAATAATTTCACTTCGGACTTAGATTTTTTCCTACCGAGTGGCTACCGTGAAGGGTCGCCGACGACTATTTTAGAAATTATTTAAAAATCAACCGTAAGAGATAGAGCGGTGATTTATTAAGCAAAAGTGCTTCAAATACGCTCCCATAACTGAACATAACATTTAAAAGATACGTCGTCGGTGAAAATATTTTCAATTCGGACTTAGTCTCTGTACGGAGAGGCTACCGTGAAGCGCTGCCGACGAAGACTTTCTGATTAATTTAAAAATCAACCGTAAGAGATAGAGCGGTGGTTTATTAAGCAAAAGTGCTTCAAATACGCTCCTATAACTCAATCTAACATTTAAAAGTTACCTCGTCGGTGAAAATAATTTCACTTCGGACTTAGATTTTTTCCTACCGAGTGGCTACCGTGAAGGGTCGCCGACGACTATTTTAGAAATTATTTAAAAATCAACCGTAAGAGATAGAGCGGTGATTTATTAAGCAAAAGTGCTTCAAATACGCTCCCATAACTGAACATAACATTTAAAAGATACGTCGTCGGTGAAAATATTTTCAATTCGGACTTAGTCTCTGTACGGAGAGGCTACCGTGAAGCGCTGCCGACGAAGACTTTCTGATTAATTTAAAAATCAACCGTAAGAGATAGAGCGGTGGTTTATTAAGCAAAAGTGCTTCAAATACGCTCCTATAACTCAATCTAACATTTAAAAGTTACCTCGTCGGTGAAAATAATTTCACTTCGGACTTAGATTTTTTCCTACCGAGTGGCTACCGTGAAGGGTCGCCGACGACTATTTTAGAAATTATTTAAAAATCAACCGTAAGAGATAGAGCGGTGATTTATTAAGCAAAAGTGCTTCAAATACGCTCCCATAACTGAACATAACATTTAAAAGATACGTCGTCGGTGAAAATATTTTCAATTCGGACTTAGTCTCTGTACGGAGAGGCTACCGTGAAGCGCTGCCGACGAAGACTTTCTGATTAATTTAAAAATCAACCGTAAGAGATAGAGCGGTGGTTTATTAAGCAAAAGTGCTTCAAATACGCTCCTATAACTCAATCTAACATTTAAAAGTTACCTCGTCGGTGAAAATAATTTCACTTCGGACTTAGATTTTTTCCTACCGAGTGGCTACCGTGAAGGGTCGCCGACGACTATTTTAGAAATTATTTAAAAATCAACCGTAAGAGATAGAGCGGTGATTTATTAAGCAAAAGTGCTTCAAATACGCTCCCATAACTGAACATAACATTTAAAAGATACGTCGTCGGTGAAAATATTTTCAATTCGGACTTAGTCTCTGTACGGAGAGGCTACCGTGAAGCGCTGCCGACGAAGACTTTCTGATTAATTTAAAAATCAACCGTAAGAGATAGAGCGGTGGTTTATTAAGCAAAAGTGCTTCAAATACGCTCCTATAACTCAATCTAACATTTAAAAGTTACCTCGTCGGTGAAAATAATTTCACTTCGGACTTAGATTTTTTCCTACCGAGTGGCTACCGTGAAGGGTCGCCGACGACTATTTTAGAAATTATTTAAAAATCAACCGTAAGAGATAGAGCGGTGATTTATTAAGCAAAAGTGCTTCAAATACGCTCCCATAACTGAACATAACATTTAAAAGATACGTCGTCGGTGAAAATATTTTCAATTCGGACTTAGTCTCTGTACGGAGAGGCTACCGTGAAGCGCTGCCGACGAAGACTTTCTGATTAATTTAAAAATCAACCGTAAGAGATAGAGCGGTGGTTTATTAAGCAAAAGTGCTTCAAATACGCTCCTATAACTCAATCTAACATTTAAAAGTTACCTCGTCGGTGAAAATAATTTCACTTCGGACTTAGATTTTTTCCTACCGAGTGGCTACCGAGAAGGGTCGCCGACGACTATTTTAGAAATTATTTAAAAATCAACCGTAAGAGATAGAGCGGTGATTTATTAAGCAAAAGTGCTTCAAATACGCTCCCATAACTGAACATAACATTTAAAAGATACGTCGTCGGTGAAAATATTTTCAATTCGGACTTAGTCTCTGTACGGAGAGGCTACCGTGAAGCGCTGCCGACGAAGACTTTCTGATTAATTTAAAAATCAACCGTAAGAGATAGAGCGGTGGTTTATTAAGCAAAAGTGCTTCAAATACGCTCCTATAACTCAATCTAACATTTAAAAGTTACCTCGTCGGTGAAAATAATTTCACTTCGGACTTAGATTTTTTCCTACCGAGTGGCTACCGTGAAGGGTCGCCGACGACTATTTTAGAAATTATTTAAAAATCAACCGTAAGAGATAGAGCGGTGATTTATTAAGCAAAAGTGCTTCAAATACGCTCCCATAACTGAACATAACATTTAAAAGATACGTCGTCGGTGAAAATATTTTCAATTCGGACTTAGTCTCTGTACGGAGAGGCTACCGTGAAGCGCTGCCGACGAAGACTTTCTGATTAATTTAAAAATCAACCGTAAGAGATAGAGCGGTGGTTTATTAAGCAAAAGTGCTTCAAATACGCTCCTATAACTCAATCTAACATTTAAAAGTTACCTCGTCGGTGAAAATAATTTCACTTCGGACTTAGATTTTTTCCTACCGAGTGGCTACCGTGAAGGGTCGCCGACGACTATTTTAGAAATTATTTAAAAATCAACCGTAAGAGATAGAGCGGTGATTTATTAAGCAAAAGTGCTTCAAATACGCTCCCATAACTGAACATAACATTTAAAAGATACGTCGTCGGTGAAAATATTTTCAATTCGGACTTAGTCTCTGTACGGAGAGGCTACCGTGAAGCGCTGCCGACGAAGACTTTCTGATTAATTTAAAAATCAACCGTAAGAGATAGAGCGGTGGTTTATTAAGCAAAAGTGCTTCAAATACGCTCCTATAACTCAATCTAACATTTAAAAGTTACCTCGTCGGTGAAAATAATTTCACTTCGGACTTAGATTTTTTCCTACCGAGTGGCTACCGTGAAGGGTCGCCGACGACTATTTTAGAAATTATTTAAAAATCAACCGTAAGAGATAGAGCGGTGATTTATTAAGCAAAAGTGCTTCAAATACGCTCCCATAACTGAACATAACATTTAAAAGATACGTCGTCGGTGAAAATATTTTCAATTCGGACTTAGTCTCTGTACGGAGAGGCTACCGTGAAGCGCTGCCGACGAAGACTTTCTGATTAATTTAAAAATCAACCGTAAGAGATAGAGCGGTGGTTTATTAAGCAAAAGTGCTTCAAATACGCTCCTATAACTCAATCTAACATTTAAAAGTTACCTCGTCGGTGAAAATAATTTCACTTCGGACTTAGATTTTTTCCTACCGAGTGGCTACCGTGAAGGGTCGCCGACGACTATTTTAGAAATTATTTAAAAATCAACCGTAAGAGATAGAGCGGTGATTTATTAAGCAAAAGTGCTTCAAATACGCTCCCATAACTGAACATAACATTTAAAAGATACGTCGTCGGTGAAAATATTTTCAATTCGGACTTAGTCTCTGTACGGAGAGGCTACCGTGAAGCGCTGCCGACGAAGACTTTCTGATTAATTTAAAAATCAACCGTAAGAGATAGAGCGGTGGTTTATTAAGCAAAAGTGCTTCAAATACGCTCCTATAACTCAATCTAACATTTAAAAGTTACCTCGTCGGTGAAAATAATTTCACTTCGGACTTAGATTTTTTCCTACCGAGTGGCTACCGTGAAGGGTCGCCGACGACTATTTTAGAAATTATTTAAAAATCAACCGTAAGAGATAGAGCGGTGATTTATTAAGCAAAAGTGCTTCAAATACGCTCCCATAACTGAACATAACATTTAAAAGATACGTCGTCGGTGAAAATATTTTCAATTCGGACTTAGTCTCTGTACGGAGAGGCTACCGTGAAGCGCTGCCGACGAAGACTTTCTGATTAATTTAAAAATCAACCGTAAGAGATAGAGCGGTGGTTTATTAAGCAAAAGTGCTTCAAATACGCTCCCATAACTCAATCTAACATTTAAAAGTTACCTCGTCGGTGAAAATAATTTCACTTCGGACTTAGATTTTTTCCTACCGAGTGGCTACCGTGAAGGGTCGCCGACGACTATTTTAGAAATTATTTAAAAATCAACCGTAAGAGATAGAGCGGTGATTTATTAAGCAAAAGTGCTTCAAATACGCTCCCATAACTGAACATAACATTTAAAAGATACGTCGTCGGTGAAAATATTTTCAATTCGGACTTAGTCTCTGTACGGAGAGGCTACCGTGAAGCGCTGCCGACGAAGACTTTCTGATTAATTTAAAAATCAACCGTAAGAGATAGAGCGGTGGTTTATTAAGCAAAAGTGCTTCAAATACGCTCCTATAACTCAATCTAACATTTAAAAGTTACCTCGTCGGTGAAAATAATTTCACTTCGGACTTAGATTTTTTCCTACCGAGTGGCTACCGTGAAGGGTCGCCGACGACTATTTTAGAAATTATTTAAAAATCAACCGTAAGAGATAGAGCGGTGATTTATTAAGCAAAAGTGCTTCAAATACGCTCCCATAACTGAACATAACATTTAAAAGATACGTCGTCGGTGAAAATATTTTCAATTCGGACTTAGTCTCTGTACGGAGAGGCTACCGTGAAGCGCTGCCGACGAAGACTTTCTGATTAATTTAAAAATCAACCGTAAGAGATAGAGCGGTGGTTTATTAAGCAAAAGTGCTTCAAATACGCTCCTATAACTCAATCTAACATTTAAAAGTTACCTCGTCGGTGAAAATAATTTCACTTCGGACTTAGATTTTTTCCTACCGAGTGGCTACCGTGAAGGGTCGCCGACGACTATTTTAGAAATTATTTAAAAATCAACCGTAAGAGATAGAGCGGTGATTTATTAAGCAAAAGTGCTTCAAATACGCTCCCATAACTGAACATAACATTTAAAAGATACGTCGTCGGTGAAAATATTTTCAATTCGGACTTAGTCTCTGTACGGAGAGGCTACCGTGAAGCGCTGCCGACGAAGACTTTCTGATTAATTTAAAAATCAACCGTAAGAGATAGAGCGGTGGTTTATTAAGCAAAAGTGCTTCAAATACGCTCCTATAACTCAATCTAACTTTTAAAAGTTACCTCGTCGGTGAAAATAATTTCACTTCGGACTTAGATTTTTTCCTACCGAGTGGCTACCGTGAAGGGTCGCCGACGACTATTTTAGAAATTATTTAAAAATCAACCGTAAGAGATAGAGCGGTGATTTATTAAGCAAAAGTGCTTCAAATACGCTCCCATAACTGAACATAACATTTAAAAGATACGTCGTCGGTGAAAATATTTTCAATTCGGACTTAGTCTCTGTACGGAGAGGCTACCGTGAAGCGCTGCCGACGAAGACTTTCTGATTAATTTAAAAATCAACCGTAAGAGATAGAGCGGTGGTTTATTAAGCAAAAGTGCTTCAAATACGCTCCTATAACTCAATCTAACATTTAAAAGTTACCTCGTCGGTGAAAATAATTTCACTTCGGACTTAGATTTTTTCCTACCGAGTGGCTACCGTGAAGGGTCGCCGACGACTATTTTAGAAATTATTTAAAAATCAACCGTAAGAGATAGAGCGGTGATTTATTAAGCAAAAGTGCTTCAAATACGCTCCCATAACTGAACATAACATTTAAAAGATACGTCGTCGGTGAAAATATTTTCAATTCGGACTTAGTCTCTGTACGGAGAGGCTACCGTGAAGCGCTGCCGACGAAGACTTTCTGATTAATTTAAAAATCAACCGTAAGAGATAGAGCGGTGGTTTATTAAGCAAAAGTGCTTCAAATACGCTCCTATAACTCAATCTAACATTTAAAAGTTACCTCGTCGGTGAAAATAATTTCACTTCGGACTTAGATTTTTTCCTACCGAGTGGCTACCGTGAAGGGTCGCCGACGACTATTTTAGAAATTATTTAAAAATCAACCGTAAGAGATAGAGCGGTGATTTATTAAGCAAAAGTGCTTCAAATACGCTCCCATAACTGAACATAACATTTAAAAGATACGTCGTCGGTGAAAATATTTTCAATTCGGACTTAGTCTCTGTACGGAGAGGCTACCGTGAAGCGCTGCCGACGAAGACTTTCTGATTAATTTAAAAATCAACCGTAAGAGATAGAGCGGTGGTTTATTAAGCAAAAGTGCTTCAAATACGCTCCTATAACTCAATCTAACATTTAAAAGTTACCTCGTCGGTGAAAATAATTTCACTTCGGACTTAGATTTTTTCCTACCGAGTGGCTACCGTGAAGGGTCGCCGACGACTATTTTAGAAATTATTTAAAAATCAACCGTAAGAGATAGAGCGGTGATTTATTAAGCAAAAGTGCTTCAAATACGCTCCCATAACTGAACATAACATTTAAAAGATACGTCGTCGGTGAAAATATTTTCAATTCGGACTTAGTCTCTGTACGGAGAGGCTACCGTGAAGCGCTGCCGACGAAGACTTTCTGATTAATTTAAAAATCAACCGTAAGAGATAGAGCGGTGGTTTATTAAGCAAAAGTGCTTCAAATACGCTCCTATAACTCAATCTAACATTTAAAAGTTACCTCGTCGGTGAAAATAATTTCACTTCGGACTTAGATTTTTTCCTACCGAGTGGCTACCGTGAAGGGTCGCCGACGACTATTTTAGAAATTATTTAAAAATCAACCGTAAGAGATAGAGCGGTGATTTATTAAGCAAAAGTGCTTCAAATACGCTCCCATAACTGAACATAACATTTAAAAGATACGTCGTCGGTGAAAATATTTTCAATTCGGACTTAGTCTCTGTACGGAGAGGCTACCGTGAAGCGCTGCCGACGAAGACTTTCTGATTAATTTAAAAATCAACCGTAAGAGATAGAGCGGTGGTTTATTAAGCAAAAGTGCTTCAAATACGCTCCTATAACTCAATCTAACATTTAAAAGTTACCTCGTCGGTGAAAATAATTTCACTTCGGACTTAGATTTTTTCCTACCGAGTGGCTACCGTGAAGGGTCGCCGACGACTATTTTAGAAATTATTTAAAAATCAACCGTAAGAGATAGAGCGGTGATTTATTAAGCAAAAGTGCTTCAAATACGCTCCCATAACTGAACATAACATTTAAAAGATACGTCGTCGGTGAAAATATTTTCAATTCGGACTTAGTCTCTGTACGGAGAGGCTACCGTGAAGCGCTGCCGACGAAGACTTTCTGATTAATTTAAAAATCAACCGTAAGAGATAGAGCGGTGGTTTATTAAGCAAAAGTGCTTCAAATACGCTCCTATAACTCAATCTAACATTTAAAAGTTACCTCGTCGGTGAAAATAATTTCACTTCGGACTTAGATTTTTTCCTACCGAGTGGCTACCGTGAAGGGTCGCCGACGACTATTTTAGAAATTATTTAAAAATCAACCGTAAGAGATAGAGCGGTGATTTATTAAGCAAAAGTGCTTCAAATACGCTCCCATAACTGAACATAACATTTAAAAGATACGTCGTCGGTGAAAATATTTTCAATTCGGACTTAGTCTCTGTACGGAG
>CAJUYC020000039.1:15000-17500 GCA_910591585.2 Nysson spinosus | reverse complement strand
GTACTTCGTTCGAATTCACAAGGATTATGTTGCGTCTCGAAGTCTGCATTTGACGCGCTGGTCCGCCGTGGTTCGCCGAATTGATGCGGGAACAAGCCGGGTGTGTAAGTTGGAGTATAGCTGTTCAACTTTGTCATCGAGATGTAATTCGATTTCGCTGCCACGTACGACGACGAAGCGTGTAGCTGCTCTTTTGAGAACAAGCCGCTCGTCGCTACGAGTTGCGATATCGTACGGTGAATGTTATAGCAACTTGAATCTCGCACTGCCGCGTTGCTTTTCACGTTACATCTTTCCCACGCACAGTATATGTCCCCGATTTCATCAACTAAGGGAGACACAGAGGAGGAGAGAAGAGCCGTTTGAAATCTGCATTGTACGAGCTCTTCTGTACACTTCTCGTTCTTCGACGATGGCAAGGAGGGTCTGTTTGAATTCTGCAATTCGCTTCGACGATGTTGAGTGATCTCATCGTTGAGCCTACAGACTCTGCTGTGCGGCGGACATATATATGTAAGAATTTTTCGTGTTATGGGAGTAATCTTTGCAAGGACGTTGTCGTACGGTAGCGTGTAGCTGCTCGCCGACTTTGCGTTCTCACGTGTCGGAGCGTCTCGAATTTCGTATTTGGCGCAAGACCGTAGATCGCAATGTTTCGGGCGAGAACAAGCCGCACGTACGACACTCTCTTAACTGGAATAGAGCCGTTTGAATTTCGCATTGTACGGCCGTGCAAGTTGAGACGAGAGTTCGTTGCATTGCGGCCGTTTGAATCCCGCATGTCTGCGCTCCGATGACACACTTGTTGACACGGGGCGTAGAATTACGGTCCGCTGTGGAATTTTGAATGTACTTCTCGCAAATCGCCCTCTCCGTTGCGTACCGTCTGATGACGCGGCGTTGCCTCCGCCGAAGACGCACCTATGTGAGAGTTGCAGAGTTGTTTCATACTCCACCCTCGTTATGCCGTGGCTTTTCGTTTTGCCTTCCCCTTCGGGAGAATGGCTGACGACAGTAGTCTCGGCGTCCGGACCTCCATCCTTAGCGCTTAGTTGGAGGCACGGACCTCGGCTTCTTTCGAACCGAGAGAAAAATAAACTGTGATATCTGTATACTAAACTTATAAAACGTTTTGAACGTTTAAATATTACCCTGAACGGTGGATCACTTGGCTCGTGGGTCGATGAAGAACGCAGCTAATTGCGCGTCAACGTGTGAACTGCAGGACACATGAACATCGACATTTCGAACGCACATTGCGGTCCACGGATACAATTCCCGGACCACGCCTGGCTGAGGGTCGTTTACGTACATAAAGACTGCTTACGTGACTTGCCCCGCGCTCGTCGTTCCTTTCCTTCATTCGAAGGATTGAATTCCGCTAACGGGGAACGGCGATGCATGATGCGGTGGCGTATAAGTCCCGTACGAGCGAAGTTGGGTTGCTCGTCGAGGCTACAGTGAATGGAGATCTTGAATTTCGTGGCGAGCCGTGAATTGCACAGCGTCGCATCCGCCTTCGCGTGGTGAGCTTCTGGTCTGTTTCTGCATAAAGGGGGACTCGAAATGGGGTACGTTCACGCGTACCGTGTCCTCCGTAGTTACAGACCGCGCCCCATGCGTTGTGCCTGGTGATGCACATTGTGAAAATTCCCGTGATCTCGTCTGATCTTCTCACTCTCGACGTCTCCTGAAATGAGAGAAAGGACGAAAGAGTGTATAACCTTTCTCGCCGATGGAGTTGGTGCGCAGGATTGTCTCTGCGAGAATCAATCGTTGCTTCGGTGGAGCGCGGTTATTTCCCTTTCACGCATTTTACCTCGCGCTTCCCGTGGTACAGTACGTACCATGCGCTGCTGAGCGACGAGTGTAATCGAAATAGTATGCGTGGATGGCATAGTAAACGCCACCCGTTGCACGTTTTTTTTTGCACCGTACAACACACACCACGCACTCCGAAGGAAGGTGACACGAAGGAAGTTGAAAGAGTACGAAATTGCGTCTTATATTCACCGCAAATGCGAGTAAACATATTCGAACGCTCCTCGTACCTTCCGGTCGTCGAGTCCATGAAAATCTGTTGCTGTGACTCTGTGTAGAATATCCTCAATATCTCTCACTCGATTTAATATGTATATATATATATATCTATATATTCTGTTTCTTTCGTAATTTCGCTCGAGCTCGCCGATCTCTTGGAGAATAGAGAGATCTCGAAATAGCAGCGTGTCTCGAACGGAGTTTTGAAATAGTGAAAGAGTACAACGGGGTATATATTATATGTGTACATTATAGAACGCAAAAAGAGAGAAGAGAGAAGAGAGAGATGTCTCGCAGACACGCACCAAATAGTAGGACAGACGTTAAATCAGCCGGAAAGGTCTCAGGATCGAAATAGCAAAGAAGCGTTCGTATGTGTTACATCTCGCTTGAAATAGCGAAGCGGTGAAGACGTTTTTTTCGCGTTTCTTCGTTGTTACCATGGCGAGAATCGAAAGAG
>CAJUYC020000039.1:7500-12500 GCA_910591585.2 Nysson spinosus | reverse complement strand
GACAGCCCCGGATCCGAGCTCGGTCCCGTGCCTTGGCCTCCCGCGGATCTTCCTTGCTGCGAGGCTTCCGTGGCGGTTAGCGCCGTCGTGGTCGTCCTCTTCGGCCGCCATTCAACGCTCAGCTCAGAACTGGCACGGACTAGGGGAATCCGACTGTCTAATTAAAACAAAGCATTGCGATGGCCCTTGCGGGTGTTGACGCAATGTGATTTCTGCCCAGTGCTCTGAATGTCAACGTGAAGAAATTCAAAAAAGCGCGGGTAAACGGCGGGAGTAACTATGACTCTCTTAAGTGGGTAGACAGCGCCGCCTTCGCGATTCCAGGTCGGGACTTCATCCAGTACCTTAAGGTGCGTATCGCCGCACTCCCGACATTGGTCCGCACTTCTCGTGGAATTAGAAGGGCTGGACAAAATATCAATTGCCGCGCCGGTTGCTCGTCCACTGAAACTGCAGCTCATATCATCCAGGGTTGTTTTCGTACCCACGGTGGTCGCGTATTGAGGCATAACGCAGTCTGCCGCGTTCTCGCATCTGGCCTCCGCAAGCTTGGCTGGACCGTCCATGAAGAACCCATCTTCGTAACATCAGAGGGTAAGCGTAAGCCCGACCTAATTGTACAGAGAGGGCAGGATGTCAAAGTCATCGACGCCCAAGTTGTAAGCGGCGTTCCACCGCTGGATGTCTCCCATGTGAATAAAGTCCAATATTACGCTAGGAATGCGTCCCTAGCCGAGAGCATCTGCCGCCGCTTCAACACCTGCCGAGAGAATTTAGTATTCTCGTCCTGTACAATCTCGTGGCGGGGGATCTGGTCGTCAAGATCCTGCGAGTGGCTGCTTAGCTTGGGTCTTAGGCATGGCGTGCTAAGAGGCATTACAACTCGGGTTTTACAAGGTAGCCACACCAACTGGAACAGGTGGAATAAAATGACCACACACATCTCATCCACCTCCCGGGTGCTGGAGCGCGAAGGTGTTGGTTAGGCGTGGGCGACGAATCGCTTCTTATTGGGGACCCCCGTACCCATTCTTTTCTCTCTGTGTCTGTCCTCTTATTATGTGTTACGGGAAACGTGTTAAAAAAAAAAAAAAAAAAAAAAAAAAAAAAAAAAAAAAAAAAAAAAAAAAAAAAAAAAAAAAAAAAAAATAGCCAAATGCCTCGTCATCTAATTAGTGACGCGCATGAATGGATTAACGAGATTCCCTCTGTCCCTATCTACTAGTCGAGCTCTGACCGCCGAAGGGAACGGACGTACCTGCGCGTCGCTCCGTACCTCCGAGGAACCGATCGGTGCGAGACCCCTATTCTCGAGTGAAAATTATATTTTCTTTTCGCGAATATTAACATTTTCGAGTGTGTGAAGTGAGTGCAGTGCGTGCAGTGATCAACATTCGTGTTGTGAAGTGCGTGTGCAGTGCTTGTGAAGTGTTGTGGAGTGTTGGGGTATTTTTAATAAATATCCCAAGGAACAGTGACTTTTAGACCGTGGAAAGACTGTGAAAAACTATTGGTGCAGACCGCATAATTATTAGCACTAGAAAGGCGTTGAAAAATAAACACTTTGGACATTTTTAAGGAAATTACACGCAAAATAATACTTTGCGTGTAATATTCTGTGTTATTTTCGACGCTTAAAGTGGTACAAATACGCTCGCCGAGCGAAGGGTCGCATACCTGCGGCCGGCCGCCTCACCCCGGGCGGTCCCTTACCTGCTCGCCGAGCGGAGCGAGCGGCGAGGTGGCATACCTCAGCTCTATCCCCACCGAGCTCCCTACCTTCACCGTGAGCGAAGGAGGGAAGGGGATGGCCGCGGAAAAGGGCGGCGTCGCCGCGGAGGGGAAACCACCGCCTGGTGACAAGCGGGACCCCGAAAGGAAAAAGAGGAAGGAGGAGAGGAGGAAGAAAAGAGCGGCAAGGGTGACAGAGGAGAGAGAAATCGTGACTTCTCTCTCCCACACCGAGGACTCGGCGATGGAGGCCGCGACCGAAGCCACCGATGATGAAGGGTGGACGAAGGTCGCGCCAAAATCCGCGGCCGCGAAATCCGCGAGAACCGCGGAGTCTGCGAATCGCGCGAGTCCCGCGAATCCCGCGAATACCGCGAATCGCGCGAGTCCCGCGAATCCCGCGAATACCGCGAATCGCGCGAATTCCGCGAGTTCCGCGAGTTCCGCGAATTCCGCGAATATCGCGAATCCCGCGAATATCGCGAATCCCGCGAATCGCGCGAGTTCCGCGAATTCCGCGGATACCGCGAATACCGCGAATGCCGCGAATTCCGCGAATTCCGCGAATCCCGCGAAAACCGCGAGATCCGCGAAATCGAAAACTCGCGGGGAAAAAACCGCGGTGATGACTTCCGCATCAGAACACTCCGGAATGGAGTGCGAGAGCGAGAGCGGAATACGAGCGGGGAAAAAGCGCTCGCGGGCAACAATCTCCTCAGGAGAAGAGCAGCCCGCGACATCAGGGAAGAGGATGCCGTGCCCTACTGCCGCCATCGTGAGATTGGTCAAGCTGGAGGATGCCACCGACGACGACATTCCGGTGCTCTCCAGGATCAGTCAGAAGCGCAATACCACCATCAAGCGCACTGACGATAGGATGAGCCCAACACCAGCGGCCAGGAAGGAGACGAGATCCGCCCCCGCACCCACCACTCTGGAAACGCTGCGCGGGAAGGCCACTGGAAAAGTGGAAGAGGCCCTCAATTTCTGTCTCGACGAGGATCAGAAATTGAGCAAAACTCAAGTGGCACTCATCATGCGGACGGTGAACGAGATAAACGACGTTGTCGGGGAACTCGTTCTCCTCTGCGGCCGGCAGGAAGGGAGGATCGCGGAACTAAATTCCGCAGGAATGCGCAAACCGGAGGCGCGTCCAGTTCCAGTGCCCATACCAAGGGAAACTGGAAACAAGCGGACCGCGAAAACGTTCGCGGAGATCGCACGCACGGGCGCAGCATCGCGCGCGGCTGCCCCCCTCCCCCCACCACCGCGTCCTAAACCAACTGCAGCGGTTGCGATACGGAAGGCGTCGAACGCACCAGCCAGGAATCTGGTACTGATCCGCCCAAAGAACGCGAACACAATTGAGAGCGGCGAGGCCACCAAAAAACTGGTGATGAGCCTCATTGATCCTGCGAAGGAAAAGATCGGTATCAGATCGGTCCGCACAACAAGGGATAATGGAATTATCGTGGAAACTGTGGAGGCGGAGCACCTTCGCGCCTTCTACAAGAACCAGCATTTGAAGGAAGCCGGTCTTGAAGTGACGCAGCCAACTGGGGACAGGCCGCGTATGATCGTCTTTGACGTACCAAAGGACGTTGAAGCTGAGGAGATCACGAGGAACATCACCTCGCAGAACGTCCTGAGCCTTACTCCAGGAGAGGTGAAAGACAAGGTACGTGCCCTATATAAGACAGGGAATAGAGAAAAAGATACCGCTCACTGGGTGATCGAAGTGGATCACGAACTACGGCGGAAGTTACTGGAGAAGGAGCGCGTAAATGTGGGCTGGAAGATATGCCGCGTAAGGGATCACTTGGAGGTAGCTAGATGCTACAAGTGCCAAGCTTACGGGCATGTAGCCAAGTACTGCAAGGAGGCTGCAGAGATCTGTAAGCACTGCTCGAAGAGCGGACATCGCAGTGCAGAGTGCCCCGAAAAGGAGAAGGACGCCACTTGTGTTAACTGCAAGCGCTCACACCGCGAGCACAAACACAGTGCTGGAAGCAGGACATGTCCCTCCTACGCGGTAGCTCTACAGAGGAAGGCCGCCACAATCCATTATGGATAAAAACGCTCCTAGTACTTCCAGGACCGTAGCAACATCGGGAGAGCGCCAATACCTTCGACTACTGCAACTAAACATGCAAAGGTCGAAGGATGTAACCCGCGAAGTGGCCACGCTTTTCGCGAGAGGCGATGTAGACATCGCTCTGGTGCAGGAGCCCTACAACGTCCAAGGGAAACTCCACGGGATTGGCTTGACAAACACTGTCTTGACAGGGTGTGGACCAGGGGAAACGGCTCAAGCAGCGATAGTCGTGAGAGGCAGCAGCTACACCATCCTAAAGCTGTCGCACCTATCCGACACGCACACAGTGTGTGCACAAATCGTCGGCGGGTTCGGGAAAATTTACTTGGTGAGCCAGTACTTCCAGTACTCGGAAGAAGTAAATCCAAGCCTCGCATGGCTCAACCATATTCTGGAGGAACTGCGCGGAGAAAAAGTCATAGTGGCAGCTGACGTCAACGCGCGGTCTCCGATATGGGACGCAAAGAGAGTCGCGTACCACAGCCACCGCTCCCGGAAACGTGGTAAAAAGGTGGAAGCGATTATAGTGCAGCACAATCTTACTGTACTAAATAATCGCAACGACCTTCCCACATTCAAGAACGATAGAGGCTCATCCTCGATCGATGTAACGCTGGCGACACCAACTGCAGCGGAACTAAGAATCGGTTGGCGTGTACGCCCGAGCTGGGCAACCAGCGACCACAGGGCAATCGAGATCACTCTCGAACACAACACGGATACGAGCACTCCCCCGCGGCCCGGGAGGTACGTCACATCCCGAGCCAACTGGGAGAAATTCGATAAGATTCTTGGGAGAGCAGCGATCGATAAGATGTACCCAATCCCAGTGTCGAGTCCGGAAGAAGCTGAGCAGGCTGCCAACGCACTGGAGCAAGGAATACTGGAGGCTTGCTCCAAAACTATGCCACGAAAGAAGTGGTATAGAAGGGCAATTCCAGGATGGAACAGCGATCTCTCGGCGATGAAGCGTGCAACTTACAAGAAGAGGCGCGAGTACCAGCTGGAACGGGACCAGGACCAGAGACAGCAGAAGAGGACAGTATACCTTCACCACCTGAAGGAATACAAGACCTCCGTCGCCAAAGCAAAAAGGGAGAGCTGGCAGGAGTTTATAACCAAGACCGGGAACCAGGAACCGTGGGGACTCCCATATCGAGTCGTCACTGGAACA
>CAJUYC020000039.1:0-2500 GCA_910591585.2 Nysson spinosus | reverse complement strand
GGTAAATTTTTGTACCAGAGGGAGAAGCAACACGCTACTGGCACTTTGAGAAGGTGGCGATATTTTTCTATTAAAGAGGAAAAAGCAACACGCCACGGATACTTTGAAACACCTACTGTATCATGGGTGCACCTTTCACGCTTCGCCTGCTGCATCGTTCATACGATGCGGCCCGCGGTACATACGGGACACGGAATTTCGATAAAGAAAAAGCGTTTACGCTTAAAGGCGACTTTTTTTTACCTCAAATGAAAGCTGAGGAAAATGCGATCATTTTTCGCTTATGGACTATGGTCCTATCTCCTTCGGTTTCCGAGTTATTCAAGCTCAAACACATCGGCGATGACTCTTCTGAAACGAAAATAAGGTTCCAAATAGTCGTCGCCGATGTCTTTGAACTCGAATAACTCCAAAACTGAAAGAAATAGGCCCATAGTTCATAAGCGAAAAATGATCGCCTTTTCCTCAGCTTTCATTTTGAGTAAAAAAAAGTCGCCCTTAAGCGTAAACGCTTTTTTTTAACGAAATTTCGTGGCCTGTATCTCGCGCGCCGCGAGGATTTTTTCCACTCCAAAGAGTCATCGCCGATGTCTTTCAGCTCGAATAACTCCAAAACTGAAAGAAATAGGCCCATAGTTCATAAGCGAAAAATGATCGCCTTTTCCTCGGCTTTCATTTGAGGTCAAAAAAAGTCGAATTAAGCGTAAACGCTTTTTTCTTAACGAAATTTCGTGGCCTGTATCTCGCGCGCCGCGAGGATTTTTTCCTACCGAGTGGCTACCGTGAAGGGTCGCCGACGACTATTTTAGAAATTATTTAAAAATCAACCGTAAGAGATAGAGCGGTGGTTTATTAAGCAAAAGTGCTTCAAATACGCTCCTATAACTCAATCTAACATTTAAAAGTTACCTCGTCGGTGAAAATAATTTCACTTCGGACTTAGATTTTTTCCTACCGAGTGGCTACCGTGAAGGGTCGCCGACGACTATTTTAGAAATTATTTAAAAATCAACCGTAAGAGATAGAGCGGTGATTTATTAAGCAAAAGTGCTTCAAATACGCTCCCATAACTGAACATAACATTTAAAAGATACGTCGTCGGTGAAAATATTTTCAATTCGGACTTAGTCTCTGTACGGAGAGGCTACCGTGAAGCGCTGCCGACGAAGACTTTCTGATTAATTTAAAAATCAACCGTAAGAGATAGAGCGGTGGTTTATTAAGCAAAAGTGCTTCAAATACGCTCCTATAACTCAATCTAACATTTAAAAGTTACCTCGTCGGTGAAAATAATTTCACTTCGGACTTAGATTTTTTCCTACCGAGTGGCTACCGTGAAGGGTCGCCGACGACTATTTTAGAAATTATTTAAAAATCAACCGTAAGAGATAGAGCGGTGATTTATTAAGCAAAAGTGCTTCAAATACGCTCCCATAACTGAACATAACATTTAAAAGATACGTCGTCGGTGAAAATATTTTCAATTCGGACTTAGTCTCTGTACGGAGAGGCTACCGTGAAGCGCTGCCGACGAAGACTTTCTGATTAATTTAAAAATCAACCGTAAGAGATAGAGCGGTGGTTTATTAAGCAAAAGTGCTTCAAATACGCTCCTATAACTCAATCTAACATTTAAAAGTTACCTCGTCGGTGAAAATAATTTCACTTCGGACTTAGATTTTTTCCTACCGAGTGGCTACCGTGAAGGGTCGCCGACGACTATTTTAGAAATTATTTAAAAATCAACCGTAAGAGATAGAGCGGTGATTTATTAAGCAAAAGTGCTTCAAATACGCTCCCATAACTGAACATAACATTTAAAAGATACGTCGTCGGTGAAAATATTTTCAATTCGGACTTAGTCTCTGTACGGAGAGGCTACCGTGAAGCGCTGCCGACGAAGACTTTCTGATTAATTTAAAAATCAACCGTAAGAGATAGAGCGGTGGTTTATTAAGCAAAAGTGCTTCAAATACGCTCCTATAACTCAATCTAACATTTAAAA
This sequence comes from Nysson spinosus, assembly GCA_910591585.2. NCBI lineage: Eukaryota > Metazoa > Arthropoda > Insecta > Hymenoptera > Crabronidae > Nysson > Nysson spinosus. Next base: position 495 of record CAJUYC020000039.1, on the reverse strand, counting down.
GTTACCTCGTCGGTGAAAATAATTTCACTTCGGACTTAGATTTTTTCCTACCGAGTGGCTACCGTGAAGGGTCGCCGACGACTATTTTAGAAATTATTTAAAAATCAACCGTAAGAGATAGAGCGGTGATTTATTAAGCAAAAGTGCTTCAAATACGCTCCCATAACTGAACATAACATTTAAAAGATACGTCGTCGGTGAAAATATTTTCAATTCGGACTTAGTCTCTGTACGGAGAGGCTACCGTGAAGCGCTGCCGACGAAGACTTTCTGATTAATTTAAAAATCAACCGTAAGATAGAGCGGTGGTTTATTAAGCAAAAGTGCTTCAAATACGCTCCTATAACTCAATCTAACATTTAAAAGTTACCTCGTCGGTGAAAATAATTTCACTTCGGACTTAGATTTTTTCCTACCGAGTGGCTACCGTGAAGGGTCGCCGACGACTATTTTAGAAATTATTTAAAAATCAACCGTAAGAGATAGAGCGGTGAT
>CAJUYC020000038.1:0-36536 GCA_910591585.2 Nysson spinosus | reverse complement strand
TCGACCCAGTAGCTTCATGAGAGACGTGGTGTGCACACCGGGTGCCTGGTAGGTGCTCGGCCGTGTGGACGTCGCGGGATGTGACACTTACCTTTTAAATCTATTTGCTTAATCTAAAATCTAATTTAGGAAACATACATACACATATCTCACTTAACCTTAAATCTAAACCGGATAAATTATACTTATTACTTCATTAACATAATATTTACCTACCTTACCTTCCGTTAACCTCTACAGTTATTTTGGAACTCGTCTTATTTTATTCTAAAGTAATCTTCTTTTGCGGAGATAAATAGTTCCGACCCTTACGCGATCACGGTATTCCCGAGCGTCTAGTTCGTGTAGGCGAGCAAGCTCAAAATACCCAACCTTATATGCACGTACCTTTCAACGTGAGGTTAATACCCGAGGGCAGTTAACTTTCCGGGAAGTTACGTTTCGCCGTTTTCTTGCGAGTCCGAACCCTCCAGGCCAGGACGTAACAAGTAGCGACGAAGTTTCTGGTGGCAGCGGTGGGATTGCATCGCGAAAGGGTTATAGAAATTATTCCATATAAACTCTGTTCAAATAGACTGAAAGCAACGAAATTTCTAAAAAAAAAAACGAAAATTCTAAGTCATACGTCAGTACACTACCTCAATTTCGAACGACTGCAGTGCCTCCCGAATATACGCGTAAGATAACTAATTGAGCCCTCCTAGCATGGCCACAAGCCTTAATCATACGGAAATGGAAACTCGGCCAAGGAGCACATTAGACGCGGAAACAGCCCGCATACAGGAAAGGCTAGACAGCCATGAGAGAGCGGGAGCACTCGGAATAAGACCTTTACCACCTGAAAGGACAACTCCAACCGACGGAGTTGCAGAACTAGCTAAACTCCTTATGGAGCTGAAAGGCGAAGTAGAGCAACTGAAGGACTTACCCCCAAGATTGAACAATGTCGAAGACAGAATATCGGCGGCAACAACCTCTGTAGACACGCCGACTGGACAGATGCCCAACCGAAGGAACATAAGTCCACACCCCGGCAGTCACCCTAATCCAATCAGGATAAAGGATGCATTAGAAACAGTACCAACGTTTGACGGTTACAAACCATCGGTTTTCCAATTTTTAAGAGCATGCGAGAAGGCACGGAGTATGCTCTCGCCGGATCTGGAACCCTACCTGATCAAGCTCCTCACCAACAAACTCGTTGGTAGAGCCGCGATGGTCATGGAAGACGTAGATGTTGACAACCTGGAGGATTTCGGCGACCACCTGAAGGAAGCTTTCGCGCCTTACCGGAACGTTAACCACTACCGGGGAGAATTGGGCAGCATCTATGAAAAGAACGGACAGCATATTCTGGATTACATTAATCGAGTAAAAGGCTTAAAACTAGCGATTCTCGATGGAGAAAAGAAAAAGACGGGATACCTTTCAACGGAGATGGAAAGGGAGATTGAAGATGACGCCCTCCAAGCGTTCATTAAAGGGCTACCTACAGAACTCTATTTGAGGTTAAAATTGGAGTCCTATAAGACCTTAAAAGACGCTTTTAACAAGGCTATTCGCATCTTTCAAGAAATGGGAGAGCTTCGCGACCGCAACAGAGGACCGATGGAACACGCGGAGATAACTTTTGCCGAGGAATTGGAGCAGGACCCATCCAAGGATACGGAGACGTTCCCCGAGGAAGAACTCGAAGTGGAATATCAGAACGAAGCAGAATCGCTATTGTAAATCTGCCGCATGAGAATACTGTACCGTCCATTCTATTGGCATCCCCCGACCTGAAAACCACAACCCCGTTCATGATTGACTCAGGATCTGAACTAAATCTACTCAAGGAGAACTGCACGATCGATTGGATAGAATCGAGGAATCCACCGCCTATCAATGTGTCCTGTGTTTGGACCTAAAAACAACCCTACCCACAGCATCTGGTACACCAGGATGGTCTTCGAACACCTATTAAGCCGATCAAGATGTGTGAAAGGTTCATTCTACACCCACCCCGAAATAATATGGCACGATATATGCGAAACCTGTGCTTCCCAACTGGACGACAGCGACAGCGAAGATTTAGAGAAACTGGACATCCACATACTAAATGACACAACTATAATGAAATTACAATGCGAGGTTTGGCAAAAAATTCTCTTGCAAGAACAATCCGTAGAATCCTGTGCCAAATGTATCCAACAACTTAACCAACGCGCGAGTCAAGTAACCGAATTCGGATATAGCGTCGATTCGCTCACTTTTAACCACCCCATAGACTGAGGAAACTAAAACATAAGACAACCCGACGTAGAATTTTTTCATTGTCACTCAAAATTCTTCCTATAAAGGGGGAGGTGTAACGTCCTGGACGTTTTGGTAATCAATCAAAGTCTATATTTCAGTTGATAACGAAAAATTTGCATAAACACAAAATTCAAAAGGAATTTTTATTCATTCAAAATATTTTTACAAGTATGTCTTACGTAGCCCAAAGAATCATAAATATCGATCACCATAGGTAAATTCAATAAATTTAGAATGTAATATGTAATATATAACAATATATTACATATATAATATATAACAATATAATATATAACAATGTAAATGGAATCATTTGCAAACTCACGAGCAGAATTAACTATAGACCCTTCAAGTATACTAATTCTAGAATCTTTCACGAAGATCAACAAAAACACTGTTCTTGAAGAGTCAGAATTAATATAATCAGTAAATAGCCTACGTAACCAAACATGGGAATAAACCAAGAAAGATATAAGCTTTGCAAATGGTATCATTATAAAGAATGCGAAGTGGCAAGTCGTCCCACGGTGTACCCCGTCGATGAACCTGTAAGGGTCACGTACGACGATAAGTCACGTACCGCGACTACGGAATGTGGCCTGACCGGATATCCCACAGTGGACTTCGAAAAAGTCACGAACAGTGATAAATCACGTATGGCGATATGTCACGTACGATGATAATAGCTCGCGCGGTCTTCCCAGCTGACCCTGCAAAAATAAGTCACGTACGAGATAACAGCTCGCGCGGTCTTCCCAGCTGACGCTGCAAAAATAAGGCACGTACGCTCGGAGTACCGAGGCCGATCTCACACATTCCGCTGACGCTGCAACGATAAGATAAGCGGCCGCGCTTTGGATTCTCGGAACGGAGAACGCCCGGCGTGCGACCGCTGAGTTAGCAATTAAGACACGCCTATAACTAGGCGGGAGTAGGAGCCAACAGGCAGTTGTATCAGCTACGTCGACCAGTGCACTTCGGATGTTAACGCGTGACAAGTGACAGTGAATCCGTACATAGGAGTCTGCCGCTAACGACAACTTCGATCAACAGTTAACGTAAGTCTTAATTAAAACTGGTCAGCGCTTAGGAAGCTGGAGTATTAATTGAAGCAAATCCGGATCGGAAGTTTCGTGTCTGCGGGTCGCTCCGCTCCGTTTTATAAACCGTTGTCCTCCGAATTGACAGGCCGAGGTCGTGTTAGTTAGAGGGTCAATTTAATCCGTAATAATAACTGTCCAACGTCATTTAGTCGTTGATTTAAATCCGGAAAGCACTGTGTCGTTCGGAACTGTTCACTCCGTCTCTTTGACGTAAAACCTTTGTATCCATTTATTGAGAAACTGTTACTCTGTTTTATTACTCTGTTTATTGATTGTACATGATTTGCAATTATGTTCTAATAATTAATTACCTTTTATATTACTGAACTATAACATTGCATTCGTGTTCTGATTATCTATTACTGTTATTTCCGACACACCAATCAAGTATTCCTTCCTGTATCCACCTTACTTACTATTAATTGCCTTTTATTTACATCCTGTCCGTACCCATCTGAATTCAATCCCACTTACCTTGTATCCGCAATCTCGATTCTAATTATTGAATTCGTGTAACGCATATTAGTCTAGAAATTAACGAGGTGCATTCTTGTTTTTATTAGAACCTGGTAGAATCTAAAGAAGCGCCCCCTTTCGAGGCAGACTTCTATAACATAGAGAAGCGCCCCTTTCGAGGCAGACTTCTATAAAATAGAGAAGCGCCCCTTTCGAGGCAGACTTCTGCAATTTGGAGAAGCGCCCCTTATAACGAGGCAGACTTCCACGATTTAAAGAGCGCCTTTGCGACTGGGACGTTCACCCTTCTTCAAGGAAAGACTTCTTCGCGAGAGCCTACTGCGGCTTATTAGAATCTAACCTGAAGAGAGGAAATACGAATTACCAAAAATGCACTTCTTTAATTTAGATACCCAATGGTAAGAGATCAAGACGATATTTACTTACCTTTTAAATCTATTTGCTTAACCTAAAATCTAATTTAGGAAACATACATACACATATCTCACTTAACCTTAAATCTAAACCGGATAAATTATACTTATTACTTCATTAACATAATATTTACCTACCTTACCTTCCGTTAACCTCTACAGTTATTTTGGAACTCGTCTTATTTTATTCTAAAGTAATCTTCTTTTGCGGAGATAAATAGTTCCGACCCTTACGCGATCACGGTATTCCCGAGCGTCTAGTTCGTGTAGGCGAGCAAGCTCAAAATACCCAACCTTATATGCACGTACCTTTCAACGTGAGGTTAATACCCGAGGGCAGTTAACTTTCCGGGAAGTTACGTTTCGCCGTTTTCTTGCGAGTCCGAACCCTCCAGGCCAGGACGTAACAAAACTATCGCCTGAAATGCGAAATCTGTCGATTTCAGAGAGAAAACTTACCTTTGCGTCGAAACCATGCCCTTCCAAAATTCTTTTCGATGAAATTCTCGATGCCATTCGAATTTTCACGTCAATTTACACGGAAAATGCGGTCTCTCGTTTCTGAAATAGGGAAATCTGGAAAAAGTGCGAAACTATCGCCTGAAATGCGAAATCTGTCGATTTCAGAGAGAAAACTTACCTTTGCGTCGAAACCATGCCCTTCCAAAATTCTTTTCGATGAAATTCTCGATGCCATTCGAATTTTCACGTCAATTTACACGGAAAATGCGGTCTCTCGTTTCTGAAATAGGGAAATCTGGAAAAAGTGCGAAACTATCGCCTGAAATGCGAAATCTGTCGATTTCAGAGAGAAAACTTACCTTTGCGTCGAAACCATGCCCTTCCAAAATTCTTTTCGATGAAATTCTCGATGCCATTCGAATTTTCACGTCAATTTACACGGAAAATGCGGTCTCTCGTTTCTGAAATAGGGAAATCTGGAAAAAGTGCGAAACTATCGCCTGAAATGCGAAATCTGTCGATTTCAGAGAGAAAACTTACCTTTGCGTCGAAACCATGCCCTTCCAAAATTCTTTTCGATGAAATTCTCGATGCCATTCGAATTTTCACGTCAATTTACACGGAAAATGCGGTCTCTCGTTTCTGAAATAGGGAAATCTGGAAAAAGTGCGAAACTATCGCCTGAAATGCGAAATCTGTCGATTTCAGAGAGAAAACTTACCTTTGCGTCGAAACCATGCCCTTCCAAAATTCTTTTCGATGAAATTCTCGATGCCATTCGAATTTTCACGTCAATTTACACGGAAAATGCGGTCTCTCGTTTCTGAAATAGGGAAATCTGGAAAAAGTGCGAAACTATCGCCTGAAATGCGAAATCTGTCGATTTCAGAGAGAAAACTTACCTTTGCGTCGAAACCATGCCCTTCCAAAATTCTTTTCGATGAAATTCTCGATGCCATTCGAATTTTCACGTCAATTTACACGGAAAATGCGGTCTCTCGTTTCTGAAATAGGGAAATCTGGAAAAAGTGCGAAACTATCGCCTGAAATGCGAAATCTGTCGATTTCAGAGAGAAAACTTACCTTTGCGTCGAAACCATGCCCTTCCAAAATTCTTTTCGATGAAATTCTCGATGCCATTCGAATTTTCACGTCAATTTACACGGAAAATGCGGTCTCTCGTTTCTGAAATAGGGAAATCTGGAAAAAGTGCGAAACTATCGCCTGAAATGCGAAATCTGTCGATTTCAGAGAGAAAACTTACCTTTGCGTCGAAACCATGCCCTTCCAAAATTCTTTTCGATGAAATTCTCGATGCCATTCGAATTTTCACGTCAATTTACACGGAAAATGCGGTCTCTCGTTTCTGAAATAGGGAAATCTGGAAAAAGTGCGAAACTATCGCCTGAAATGCGAAATCTGTCGATTTCAGAGAGAAAACTTACCTTTGCGTCGAAACCATGCCCTTCCAAAATTCTTTTCGATGAAATTCTCGATGCCATTCGAATTTTCACGTCAATTTACACGGAAAATGCGGTCTCTCGTTTCTGAAATAGGGAAATCTGGAAAAAGTGCGAAACTATCGCCTGAAATGCGAAATCTGTCGATTTCAGAGAGAAAACTTACCTTTGCGTCGAAACCATGCCCTTCCAAAATTCTTTTCGATGAAATTCTCGATGCCATTCGAATTTTCACGTCAATTTACACGGAAAATGCGGTCTCTCGTTTCTGAAATAGGGAAATCTGGAAAAAGTGCGAAACTATCGCCTGAAATGCGAAATCTGTCGATTTCAGAGAGAAAACTTACCTTTGCGTCGAAACCATGCCCTTCCAAAATTCTTTTCGATGAAATTCTCGATGCCATTCGAATTTTCACGTCAATTTACACGGAAAATGCGGTCTCTCGTTTCTGAAATAGGGAAATCTGGAAAAAGTGCGAAACTATCGCCTGAAATGCGAAATCTGTCGATTTCAGAGAGAAAACTTACCTTTGCGTCGAAACCATGCCCTTCCAAAATTCTTTTCGATGAAATTCTCGATGCCATTCGAATTTTCACGTCAATTTACACGGAAAATGCGGTCTCTCGTTTCTGAAATAGGGAAATCTGGAAAAAGTGCGAAACTATCGCCTGAAATGCGAAATCTGTCGATTTCAGAGAGAAAACTTACCTTTGCGTCGAAACCATGCCCTTCCAAAATTCTTTTCGATGAAATTCTCGATGCCATTCGAATTTTCACGTCAATTTACACGGAAAATGCGGTCTCTCGTTTCTGAAATAGGGAAATCTGGAAAAAGTGCGAAACTATCGCCTGAAATGCGAAATCTGTCGATTTCAGAGAGAAAACTTACCTTTGCGTCGAAACCATGCCCTTCCAAAATTCTTTTCGATGAAATTCTCGATGCCATTCGAATTTTCACGTCAATTTACACGGAAAATGCGGTCTCTCGTTTCTGAAATAGGGAAATCTGGAAAAAGTGCGAAACTATCGCCTGAAATGCGAAATCTGTCGATTTCAGAGAGAAAACTTACCTTTGCGTCGAAACCATGCCCTTCCAAAATTCTTTTCGATGAAATTCTCGATGCCATTCGAATTTTCACGTCAATTTACACGGAAAATGCGGTCTCTCGTTTCTGAAATAGGGAAATCTGGAAAAAGTGCGAAACTATCGCCTGAAATGCGAAATCTAGTCGATTTCAGAGAGAAAACTTACCTTTGCGTCGAAACCATGCCCTTCCAAAATTCTTTTCGATGAAATTCTCGATGCCATTCGAATTTTCACGTCAATTTACACGGAAAATGCGGTCTCTCGTTTCTGAAATAGGGAAATCTGGAAAAAGTGCGAAACTATCGCCTGAAATGCGAAATCTGTCGATTTCAGAGAGAAAACTTACCTTTGCGTCGAAACCATGCCCTTCCAAAATTCTTTTCGATGAAATTCTCGATGCCATTCGAATTTTCACGTCAATTTACACGGAAAATGCGGTCTCTCGTTTCTGAAATAGGGAAATCTGGAAAAAGTGCGAAACTATCGCCTGAAATGCGAAATCTGTCGATTTCAGAGAGAAAACTTACCTTTGCGTCGAAACCATGCCCTTCCAAAATTCTTTTCGATGAAATTCTCGATGCCATTCGAATTTTCACGTCAATTTACACGGAAAATGCGGTCTCTCGTTTCTGAAATAGGGAAATCTGGAAAAAGTGCGAAACTATCGCCTGAAATGCGAAATCTGTCGATTTCAGAGAGAAAACTTACCTTTGCGTCGAAACCATGCCCTTCCAAAATTCTTTTCGATGAAATTCTCGATGCCATTCGAATTTTCACGTCAATTTACACGGAAAATGCGGTCTCTCGTTTCTGAAATAGGGAAATCTGGAAAAAGTGCGAAACTATCGCCTGAAATGCGAAATCTGTCGATTTCAGAGAGAAAACTTACCTTTGCGTCGAAACCATGCCCTTCCAAAATTCTTTTCGATGAAATTCTCGATGCCATTCGAATTTTCACGTCAATTTACACGGAAAATGCGGTCTCTCGTTTCTGAAATAGGGAAATCTGGAAAAAGTGCGAAACTATCGCCTGAAATGCGAAATCTGTCGATTTCAGAGAGAAAACTTACCTTTGCGTCGAAACCATGCCCTTCCAAAATTCTTTTCGATGAAATTCTCGATGCCATTCGAATTTTCACGTCAATTTACACGGAAAATGCGGTCTCTCGTTTCTGAAATAGGGAAATCTGGAAAAAGTGCGAAACTATCGCCTGAAATGCGAAATCTGTCGATTTCAGAGAGAAAACTTACCTTTGCGTCGAAACCATGCCCTTCCAAAATTCTTTTCGATGAAATTCTCGATGCCATTCGAATTTTCACGTCAATTTACACGGAAAATGCGGTCTCTCGTTTCTGAAATAGGGAAATCTGGAAAAAGTGCGAAACTATCGCCTGAAATGCGAAATCTGTCGATTTCAGAGAGAAAACTTACCTTTGCGTCGAAACCATGCCCTTCCAAAATTCTTTTCGATGAAATTCTCGATGCCATTCGAATTTTCACGTCAATTTACACGGAAAATGCGGTCTCTCGTTTCTGAAATAGGGAAATCTGGAAAAAGTGCGAAACTATCGCCTGAAATGCGAAATCTGTCGATTTCAGAGAGAAAACTTACCTTTGCGTCGAAACCATGCCCTTCCAAAATTCTTTTCGATGAAATTCTCGATGCCATTCGAATTTTCACGTCAATTTACACGGAAAATGCGGTCTCTCGTTTCTGAAATAGGGAAATCTGGAAAAAGTGCGAAACTATCGCCTGAAATGCGAAATCTGTCGATTTCAGAGAGAAAACTTACCTTTGCGTCGAAACCATGCCCTTCCAAAATTCTTTTCGATGAAATTCTCGATGCCATTCGAATTTTCACGTCAATTTACACGGAAAATGCGGTCTCTCGTTTCTGAAATAGGGAAATCTGGAAAAAGTGCGAAACTATCGCCTGAAATGCGAAATCTGTCGATTTCAGAGAGAAAACTTACCTTTGCGTCGAAACCATGCCCTTCCAAAATTCTTTTCGATGAAATTCTCGATGCCATTCGAATTTTCACGTCAATTTACACGGAAAATGCGGTCTCTCGTTTCTGAAATAGGGAAATCTGGAAAAAGTGCGAAACTATCGCCTGAAATGCGAAATCTGTCGATTTCAGAGAGAAAACTTACCTTTGCGTCGAAACCATGCCCTTCCAAAATTCTTTTCGATGAAATTCTCGATGCCATTCGAATTTTCACGTCAATTTACACGGAAAATGCGGTCTCTCGTTTCTGAAATAGGGAAATCTGGAAAAAGTGCGAAACTATCGCCTGAAATGCGAAATCTGTCGATTTCAGAGAGAAAACTTACCTTTGCGTCGAAACCATGCCCTTCCAAAATTCTTTTCGATGAAATTCTCGATGCCATTCGAATTTTCACGTCAATTTACACGGAAAATGCGGTCTCTCGTTTCTGAAATAGGGAAATCTGGAAAAAGTGCGAAACTATCGCCTGAAATGCGAAATCTGTCGATTTCAGAGAGAAAACTTACCTTTGCGTCGAAACCATGCCCTTCCAAAATTCTTTTCGATGAAATTCTCGATGCCATTCGAATTTTCACGTCAATTTACACGGAAAATGCGGTCTCTCGTTTCTGAAATAGGGAAATCTGGAAAAAGTGCGAAACTATCGCCTGAAATGCGAAATCTGTCGATTTCAGAGAGAAAACTTACCTTTGCGTCGAAACCATGCCCTTCCAAAATTCTTTTCGATGAAATTCTCGATGCCATTCGAATTTTCACGTCAATTTACACGGAAAATGCGGTCTCTCGTTTCTGAAATAGGGAAATCTGGAAAAAGTGCGAAACTATCGCCTGAAATGCGAAATCTGTCGATTTCAGAGAGAAAACTTACCTTTGCGTCGAAACCATGCCCTTCCAAAATTCTTTTCGATGAAATTCTCGATGCCATTCGAATTTTCACGTCAATTTACACGGAAAATGCGGTCTCTCGTTTCTGAAATAGGGAAATCTGGAAAAAGTGCGAAACTATCGCCTGAAATGCGAAATCTGTCGATTTCAGAGAGAAAACTTACCTTTGCGTCGAAACCATGCCCTTCCAAAATTCTTTTCGATGAAATTCTCGATGCCATTCGAATTTTCACGTCAATTTACACGGAAAATGCGGTCTCTCGTTTCTGAAATAGGGAAATCTGGAAAAAGTGCGAAACTATCGCCTGAAATGCGAAATCTGTCGATTTCAGAGAGAAAACTTACCTTTGCGTCGAAACCATGCCCTTCCAAAATTCTTTTCGATGAAATTCTCGATGCCATTCGAATTTTCACGTCAATTTACACGGAAAATGCGGTCTCTCGTTTCTGAAATAGGGAAATCTGGAAAAAGTGCGAAACTATCGCCTGAAATGCGAAATCTGTCGATTTCAGAGAGAAAACTTACCTTTGCGTCGAAACCATGCCCTTCCAAAATTCTTTTCGATGAAATTCTCGATGCCATTCGAATTTTCACGTCAATTTACACGGAAAATGCGGTCTCTCGTTTCTGAAATAGGGAAATCTGGAAAAAGTGCGAAACTATCGCCTGAAATGCGAAATCTGTCGATTTCAGAGAGAAAACTTACCTTTGCGTCGAAACCATGCCCTTCCAAAATTCTTTTCGATGAAATTCTCGATGCCATTCGAATTTTCACGTCAATTTACACGGAAAATGCGGTCTCTCGTTTCTGAAATAGGGAAATCTGGAAAAAGTGCGAAACTATCGCCTGAAATGCGAAATCTGTCGATTTCAGAGAGAAAACTTACCTTTGCGTCGAAACCATGCCCTTCCAAAATTCTTTTCGATGAAATTCTCGATGCCATTCGAATTTTCACGTCAATTTACACGGAAAATGCGGTCTCTCGTTTCTGAAATAGGGAAATCTGGAAAAAGTGCGAAACTATCGCCTGAAATGCGAAATCTGTCGATTTCAGAGAGAAAACTTACCTTTGCGTCGAAACCATGCCCTTCCAAAATTCTTTTCGATGAAATTCTCGATGCCATTCGAATTTTCACGTCAATTTACACGGAAAATGCGGTCTCTCGTTTCTGAAATAGGGAAATCTGGAAAAAGTGCGAAACTATCGCCTGAAATGCGAAATCTGTCGATTTCAGAGAGAAAACTTACCTTTGCGTCGAAACCATGCCCTTCCAAAATTCTTTTCGATGAAATTCTCGATGCCATTCGAATTTTCACGTCAATTTACACGGAAAATGCGGTCTCTCGTTTCTGAAATAGGGAAATCTGGAAAAAGTGCGAAACTATCGCCTGAAATGCGAAATCTGTCGATTTCAGAGAGAAAACTTACCTTTGCGTCGAAACCATGCCCTTCCAAAATTCTTTTCGATGAAATTCTCGATGCCATTCGAATTTTCACGTCAATTTACACGGAAAATGCGGTCTCTCGTTTCTGAAATAGGGAAATCTGGAAAAAGTGCGAAACTATCGCCTGAAATGCGAAATCTGTCGATTTCAGAGAGAAAACTTACCTTTGCGTCGAAACCATGCCCTTCCAAAATTCTTTTCGATGAAATTCTCGATGCCATTCGAATTTTCACGTCAATTTACACGGAAAATGCGGTCTCTCGTTTCTGAAATAGGGAAATCTGGAAAAAGTGCGAAACTATCGCCTGAAATGCGAAATCTGTCGATTTCAGAGAGAAAACTTACCTTTGCGTCGAAACCATGCCCTTCCAAAATTCTTTTCGATGAAATTCTCGATGCCATTCGAATTTTCACGTCAATTTACACGGAAAATGCGGTCTCTCGTTTCTGAAATAGGGAAATCTGGAAAAAGTGCGAAACTATCGCCTGAAATGCGAAATCTGTCGATTTCAGAGAGAAAACTTACCTTTGCGTCGAAACCATGCCCTTCCAAAATTCTTTTCGATGAAATTCTCGATGCCATTCGAATTTTCACGTCAATTTACACGGAAAATGCGGTCTCTCGTTTCTGAAATAGGGAAATCTGGAAAAAGTGCGAAACTATCGCCTGAAATGCGAAATCTGTCGATTTCAGAGAGAAAACTTACCTTTGCGTCGAACCATGCCCTTCCAAAATTCTTTTCGATGAAATTCTCGATGCCATTCGAATTTTCACGTCAATTTACACGGAAAATGCGGTCTCTCGTTTCTGAAATAGGGAAATCTGGAAAAAGTGCGAAACTATCGCCTGAATAGCGAAATCTGTCGATTTCAGAGAGAAAACTTACCTTTGCGTCGAAACCATGCCCTTCCAAAATTCTTTTCGATGAAATTCTCGATGCCATTCGAATTTTCACGTCAATTTACACGGAAAATGCGGTCTCTCGTTTCTGAAATAGGGAAATCTGGAAAAAGTGCGAAACTATCGCCTGAATAGCGAAATCTGTCGATTTCAGAGAGAAAACTTACCTTTGCGTCGAAACCATGCCCTTCCAAAATTCTTTTCGATGAAATTCTCGATGCCATTCGAATTTTCACGTCAATTTACACGGAAAATGCGGTCTCTCGTTTCTGAAATAGGGAAATCTGGAAAAAGTGCGAAACTATCGCCTGAATAGCGAAATCTGTCGATTTCAGAGAGAAAACTTACCTTTGCGTCGAAACCATGCCCTTCCAAAATTCTTTTCGATGAAATTCTCGATGCCATTCGAATTTTCACGTCAATTTACACGGAAAATGCGGTCTCTCGTTTCTGAAATAGGGAAATCTGGAAAAAGTGCGAAACTATCGCCTGAAATGCGAAATCTGTCGATTTCAGAGAGAAAACTTACCTTTGCGTCGAAACCATGCCCTTCCAAAATTCTTTTCGATGAAATTCTCGATGCCATTCGAATTTTCACGTCAATTTACACGGAAAATGCGGTCTCTCGTTTCTGAAATAGGGAAATTTGGAAAAAGTGCGAAACTATCGCCTGAAATGCGAAATCTGTCGATTTCAGAGAGAAAACTTACCTTTGCGTCGAAACCATGCCCTTCCAAAATTCTTTTCGATGAAATTCTCGATGCCATTCGAATTTTCACGTCAATTTACACGGAAAATGCGGTCTCTCGTTTCTGAAATAGGGAAATCTGGAAAAAGTGCGAAACTATCGCCTGAAATGCGAAATCTGTCGATTTCAGAGAGAAAACTTACCTTTGCGTCGAAACCATGCCCTTCCAAAATTCTTTTCGATGAAATTCTCGATGCCATTCGAATTTTCACGTCAATTTACACGGAAAATGCGGTCTCTCGTTTCTGAAATAGGGAAATCTGGAAAAAGTGCGAAACTATCGCCTGAAATGCGAAATCTGTCGATTTCAGAGAGAAAACTTACCTTTGCGTCGAAACCATGCCCTTCCAAAATTCTTTTCGATGAAATTCTCGATGCCATTCGAATTTTCACGTCAATTTACACGGAAAATGCGGTCTCTCGTTTCTGAAATAGGGAAATCTGGAAAAAGTGCGAAACTATCGCCTGAAATGCGAAATCTGTCGATTTCAGAGAGAAAACTTACCTTTGCGTCGAAACCATGCCCTTCCAAAATTCTTTTCGATGAAATTCTCGATGCCATTCGAATTTTCACGTCAATTTACACGGAAAATGCGGTCTCTCGTTTCTGAAATAGGGAAATCTGGAAAAAGTGCGAAACTATCGCCTGAAATGCGAAATCTGTCGATTTCAGAGAGAAAACTTACCTTTGCGTCGAAACCATGCCCTTCCAAAATTCTTTTCGATGAAATTCTCGATGCCATTCGAATTTTCACGTCAATTTACACGGAAAATGCGGTCTCTCGTTTCTGAAATAGGGAAATCTGGAAAAAGTGCGAAACTATCGCCTGAATAGCGAAATCTGTCGATTTCAGAGAGAAAACTTACCTTTGCGTCGAAACCATGCCCTTCCAAAATTCTTTTCGATGAAATTCTCGATGCCATTCGAATTTTCACGTCAATTTACACGGAAAATGCGGTCTCTCGTTTCTGAAATAGGGAAATCTGGAAAAAGTGCGAAACTATCGCCTGAAATGCGAAATCTGTCGATTTCAGAGAGAAAACTTACCTTTGCGTCGAAACCATGCCCTTCCAAAATTCTTTTCGATGAAATTCTCGATGCCATTCGAATTTTCACGTCAATTTACACGGAAAATGCGGTCTCTCGTTTCTGAAATAGGGAAATCTGGAAAAAGTGCGAAACTATCGCCTGAAATGCGAAATCTGTCGATTTCAGAGAGAAAACTTACCTTTGCGTCGAAACCATGCCCTTCCAAAATTCTTTTCGATGAAATTCTCGATGCCATTCGAATTTTCACGTCAATTTACACGGAAAATGCGGTCTCTCGTTTCTGAAATAGGGAAATCTGGAAAAAGTGCGAAACTATCGCCTGAATAGCGAAATTCTGTCGATTTCAGAGAGAAAACTTACCTTTGCGTCGAAACCATGCCCTTCCAAAATTCTTTTCGATGAAATTCTCGATGCCATTCGAATTTTCACGTCAATTTACACGGAAAATGCGGTCTCTCGTTTCTGAAATAGGGAAATCTGGAAAAAGTGCGAAACTATCGCCTGAAATGCGAAATCTGTCGATTTCAGAGAGAAAACTTACCTTTGCGTCGAAACCATGCCCTTCCAAAATTCTTTTCGATGAAATTCTCGATGCCATTCGAATTTTCACGTCAATTTACACGGAAAATGCGGTCTCTCGTTTCTGAAATAGGGAAATCTGGAAAAAGTGCGAAACTATCGCCTGAAATGCGAAATCTGTCGATTTCAGAGAGAAAACTTACCTTTGCGTCGAAACCATGCCCTTCCAAAATTCTTTTCGATGAAATTCTCGATGCCATTCGAATTTTCACGTCAATTTACACGGAAAATGCGGTCTCTCGTTTCTGAAATAGGGAAATCTGGAAAAAGTGCGAAACTATCGCCTGAAATGCGAAATCTGTCGATTTCAGAGAGAAAACTTACCTTTGCGTCGAAACCATGCCCTTCCAAAATTCTTTTCGATGAAATTCTCGAAGCCATTCGAATTTTCACGTCAATTTACACGGAAAATGCGGTCTCTCGTTTCTGAAATAGGGAAATCTGGAAAAAGTGCGAAACTATCGCCTGAAATGCGAAATCTGTCGATTTCAGAGAGAAAACTTACCTTTGCGTCGAAACCATGCCCTTCCAAAATTCTTTTCGATGAAATTCTCGATGCCATTCGAATTTTCACGTCAATTTACACGGAAAATGCGGTCTCTCGTTTCTGAAATAGGGAAATCTGGAAAAAGTGCGAAACTATCGCCTGAAATGCGAAATCTGTCGATTTCAGAGAGAAAACTTACCTTTGCGTCGAAACCATGCCCTTCCAAAATTCTTTTCGATGAAATTCTCGATGCCATTCGAATTTTCACGTCAATTTACACGGAAAATGCGGTCTCTCGTTTCTGAAACAGGGAAATCTGGAAAAAGTGCGAAACTATCGCCTGAAATGCGAAATCTGTCGATTTCAGAGAGAAAACTTACCTTTGCGTTGAAACCATGCCCTTCCAAAATTCTTTTCGATGAAATTCTCGATGCCATTCGAATTTTCACGTCAATTTACACGGAAAATGCGGTCTCTCGTTTCTGAAATAGGGAAATCTGGAAAAAGTGCGAAACTATCGCCTGAAATGCGAAATCTGTCGATTTCAGAGAGAAAACTTACCTTTGCGTCGAAACCATGCCCTTCCAAAATTCTTTTCGATGAAATTCTCGATGCCATTCGAATTTTCACGTTAATTTACACGGAAAATGCGGTCTCTCGTTTCTGAAATAGGGAAATCTGGAAAAAGTGCGAAACTATCGCCTGAAATGCGAAATCTGTCGATTTCAGAGAGAAAACTTACCTTTGCGTCGAAACCATGCCCTTCCAAAATTCTTTTCGATGAAATTCTCGATGCCATTCGAATTTTCACGTCAATTTACACGGAAAATGCGGTCTCTCGTTTCTGAAATAGGGAAATCTGGAAAAAGTGCGAAACTATCGCCTGAAATGCGAAATCTGTCGATTTCAGAGAGAAAACTTACCTTTGCGTCGAAACCATGCCCTTCCAAAATTCTTTTCGATGAAATTCTCGATGCCATTCGAATTTTCACGTCAATTTACACGGAAAATGCGGTCTCTCGTTTCTGAAACAGGAAAATCTGGAAAAAGTGCGAAACTATCGCCTGAAATGCGAAATCTGTCGATTTCAGAGAGAAAACTTACCTTTGCGTCGAAACCATGCCCTTCCAAAATTCTTTTCGATGAAATTCTCGATGCCATTCGAATTTTCACGTCAATTTACACGGAAAATGCGGTCTCTCGTTTCTGAAATAGGGAAATCTGGAAAAAGTGCGAAACTATCGCCTGAAATGCGAAATCTGTCGATTTCAGAGAGAAAACTTACCTTTGCGTCGAAACCATGCCCTTCCAAAATTCTTTTCGATGAAATTCTCGATGCCATTCGAATTTTCACGTCAATTTACACGGAAAATGCGGTCTCTCGTTTCTGAAATAGGGAAATCTGGAAAAAGTGCGAAACTATCGCCTGAAATGCGAAATCTGTCGATTTCAGAGAGAAAACTTACCTTTGCGTCGAAACCATGCCCTTCCAAAATTCTTTTCGATGAAATTCTCGATGCCATTCGAATTTTCACGTCAATTTACACGGAAAATGCGGTCTCTCGTTTCTGAAATAGGGAAATCTGGAAAAAGTGCGAAACTATCGCCTGAAATGCGAAATCTGTCGATTTCAGAGAGAAAACTTACCTTTGCGTCGAAACCATGCCCTTCCAAAATTCTTTTCGATGAAATTCTCGATGCCATTCGAATTTTCACGTCAATTTACACGGAAAATGCGGTCTCTCGTTTCTGAAATAGGGAAATCTGGAAAAAGTGCGAAACTATCGCCTGAAATGCGAAATCTGTCGATTTCAGAGAGAAAACTTACCTTTGCGTCGAAACCATGCCCTTCCAAAATTCTTTTCGATGAAATTCTCGATGCCATTCGAATTTTCACGTCAATTTACACGGAAAATGCGGTCTCTCGTTTCTGAAATAGGGAAATCTGGAAAAAGTGCGAAACTATCGCCTGAAATGCGAAATCTGTCGATTTCAGAGAGAAAACTTACCTTTGCGTCGAAACCATGCCCTTCCAAAATTCTTTTCGATGAAATTCTCGATGCCATTCGAATTTTCACGTCAATTTACACGGAAAATGCGGTCTCTCGTTTCTGAAACAGGGAAATCTGGAAAAAGTGCGAAACTATCGCCTGAAATGCGAAATCTGTCGATTTCAGAGAGAAAACTTACCTTTGCGTCGAAACCATGCCCTTCCAAAATTCTTTTCGATGAAATTCTCGATGCCATTCGAATTTTCACGTCAATTTACACGGAAAATGCGGTCTCTCGTTTCTGAAATAGGGAAATCTGGAAAAAGTGCGAAACTATCGCCTGAAATGCGAAATCTGTCGATTTCAGAGAGAAAACTTACCTTTGCGTCGAAACCATGCCCTTCCAAAATTCTTTTCGATGAAATTCTCGATGCCATTCGAATTTTCACGTTAATTTACACGGAAAATGCGGTCTCTCGTTTCTGAAATAGGGAAATCTGGAAAAAGTGCGAAACTATCGCCTGAAATGCGAAATCTGTCGATTTCAGAGAGAAAACTTACCTTTGCGTCGAAACCATGCCCTTCCAAAATTCTTTTCGATGAAATTCTCGATGCCATTCGAATTTTCACGTCAATTTACACGGAAAATGCGGTCTCTCGTTTCTGAAATAGGGAAATCTGGAAAAAGTGCGAAACTATCGCCTGAAATGCGAAATCTGTCGATTTCAGAGAGAAAACTTACCTTTGCGTCGAAACCATGCCCTTCCAAAATTCTTTTCGATGAAATTCTCGATGCCATTCGAATTTTCACGTCAATTTACACGGAAAATGCGGTCTCTCGTTTCTGAAATAGGGAAATCTGGAAAAAGTGCGAAACTATCGCCTGAAATGCGAAATCTGTCGATTTCAGAGAGAAAACTTACCTTTGCGTCGAAACCATGCCCTTCCAAAATTCTTTTCGATGAAATTCTCGATGCCATTCGAATTTTCACGTCAATTTACACGGAAAATGCGGTCTCTCGTTTCTGAAACAGGGAAATCTGGAAAAAGTGCGAAACTATCGCCTGAAATGCGAAATCTGTCGATTTCAGAGAGTGTGACGGCTGGCGTCACTACCTTTCCTTTAGCCGTTAAGTCTACTTCCAGAATATTCTAGATCCATACATTAAAGCGAAACAGATAGCAAGCAGCTATACCTTCTAAAGTAGACTAACCTATATTACACGCATGAGATGAAAGTAGAACATTCTAGAATACTCTCGAAAGCCGAGCACATTCGATGATCTCATACGCAGAGAACAAAGGCTCCATTATATTCTCAAGGCTCCTTCAGAGCAGACCGATGACATCATTTCCACAGAACAAAGAGCTCTTTTATTCAGGAGCGCATCCGAGCCAATGAGATCACCGACAACGAGTCGAAACACGACTCGCATAAATTAGATAAGTTCTAGCACCTTCTGCGAAAGGTAATAATCTCTTTCAGCAGCCTAAACAGCTATGACTCATACAACGCCTTCTGCGAAAGGTAATAATCTCTTTCAGCAGCCTAAACAGCTATGACTCATACAACGCCTTCTGCGAAAGGTAATATAATCTCTTTCAATAGCCTAAGCAGCTATGACTCATACAACGCCTTCTGCGAAAGGTAATAAAACTCCGATAAGCCATGAGTCATCGCCGTTGAGATGGATACCATAAGCCATGACTCATAAGATAAAGCGCTTATCTTCGAGGTCTTCCAAGAACTCAGGAAGTACTTAAGATTAACATCGACCAATAGCGAACAAGCATTCTCATGACACATACTGCACAACCGAGTATAAATAAGGGCAGTCAAGGCAGTTCGAACGCAGTCGTAAAGAGTCAGTCGTAAAAGGCAGTCAAAAAGTAGCAGTCTAAGAGTTCAGTCAGTTCACGTCAGTCAGTCTTAAGAAGTCAGTTCAGTAGTCAGCGTAGTTCATCAGGCAAGTGCAGTCTGTGTCAGCGAGTAAGAGTCAAGTCTACGCTAAACCTACATGTAAGTCTTTATAATATTGTAACATATACTTTTCTATTCTATAATATACGTACCTTAAAGAGAAGTTCACCAATATCTTATTGAATCTCACCCACAAGATCCTAGCATCTTGTTCCTCCTATACAATTCTTGTATTACTTACCTTATCATGGAACAATTGTGAAGGAAGGGAGCCCGTACAATCTCTTTATTATTATCGTAAGGATAACTAGGCAAGGAAGGGAATCTTTATTAATCTGTCCAAGCCCAATATACTATTTCCATTTCTCCTTGGACAATACCCTTCTAAGAATCAATTCTACATCCCAATGTAAGAACATCCTCTATGCACTTTAGTGCTTAACCGTAGCGAGCCGAATCCCTCATTTTTACGTGACGAACACTCGTTACGCCGGACTAAGTAAGGACCCTCCGTGTCCATTACGACACGTCGGTAACGGGCCGTGACATCACATATATACTTTTTGGTGGCAGCGGTGGGATTCGCCAATTGTTCGCTGCCAGAATAAAAGAGTACCTGCAAAGGAAAAATTCTGGTTAGGAGAGGATTTTCTCACAATATTTCAAAATGCCAATCACTCCTAAAGATACCAACGCCCCATCCCTCACAGGTCCTTATATGCCAGCCACTCAATCCCGTCTCGAATACAGTGGCACTTCTAATTCCAATTCCGCTAGTGGAATGGCTAGCCCTTCACCCGGTGTCGCGGGCACCGAAGCAATTATAATACCACAAATAACTATCAAAGACGCTATCGAAGCCGTACCCATTTTTGACGGAAGAACACAAGCCTTTAGAGCATTCTCAGAAGGTTGCAAAGACGCGAAAGATATGATACCACCTCATGCAGAAGCAAATTTAGTGAAACTCGTAAAGAATCGTTTAAGAGGAAATGCGAAATACGTTTTATCCGGAAAAAACTTTACCACCATAGAAGCATTATTGTCATATCTGCAGAATCGTTTTTCACCTCCAAAGTCTATTTCCTGCTTACAAGGGCAACTAGGCACCATTACACAAAATTATTCGGAAGATGTCATATCGTTCAGCTGTCGGGTACAGCAGCTTCTAGCAGATATCGTTGAAACACACGCCCGCGTAACCCAAGATAATAACCCGGCATTCGCGCAACATGCCGAGATTGAAGCAATCAAATGTTTTGCGAGAGGTTTAAAAAGAAATATTAGAATAAACCCGTCTAAATATACAAGCCTCGACGATGCAATTCGGTCCGCAATTGATGCCGAAACGGAAAGCAAATTAGTCCAACAGCTTCACGAACGTGTCAAACGCGGTGTTGACGACGCATACGGGGAGTATAGAAGACAGACTATGACCGACGATAGACCGCAAAGAAGCATTACACGAGCTCCGCGAGCACAAGTTAATCGAGCGGAGATAGATCAGAAAACGTGCACCTTTTGTAGGAAAACCGGTCACACTGTCGAAAATTGTTGGCAGAAAGGGAAGACCCCATTCCCAAGTAACACAGCGCAGAAAACCTGCCAGTACTGCAAATTTCGTGGGCATACGATCGAGGAATGCCGTAAAAAGAAATACAACGATCGAATAAATAATCAGCAATCGGGAAACGGACGAACCCTCTCGTCGAACGACGCACGCCGAGAGGAGTTGCAAACAAATATTCGCGTCTTCGATCCGATTCTAGTAGAGGAAGAGACTACATTTACACACTAGAACACCACCATGAAGCACCTTCCGTTCTCATTACAAAGCCTATAACACGACACTTAGTCTTCATGATCGACACCGGAGCCGGAATAAACATAATAAAAGATAGAGTCTGCAAAGGACGTGTGGAGTATTATAACGATTCAGTAAAAATCAGCGGCATAACGGAAACTACAGTTTCAACAATAGGATACATTTATATGAAAGTTTTTGGCATCGTCTCGAAATTCCACGTAGTCTCAGATAATTTTCCTATCCAACAAGAAGGAATACTCGGTTCACCGTATCTGAGGGCTGCAGCGGCCAACATCGATTACGAAAAACAATGCCTAGCTTTACGCGATGAAACTGTTCCTTTCTTTAACGAAAACCTCATCGAAATTCCTGCCCGCACAACAAAATTAGTTCGTATCTCTTTAACACGCGACTCTCCAAAAGAAGGTTATATTCCTACCTTAAATACTAGCTCTCAAGTTATCATAGGCAACGCGATCGTAAATAACCTCAACGGCAAGGCAGAATTATACGCGATCAACACAAGTAACGAGGACGTAACTTTAGTTTTTCCCCCAATCAAGCTACGAAGCATAAAGAACCTGACTGCACACAATAGGACTGACACCCTGATGACTCACGCAAACGATACATATTTAACGAATTCCATTCCTGATCTGGAAAAGTCAAATAAGGACGGCACAAAGGCCGCACAACCCAAGGTACTCCAGAAGAAAGAGACCTTTTCTAATCCCGAGGATAAGCGGGCTGACCCACCTCGTAGCTACTCTTCCGCAGTGAAGAAGAATCTTTCTCAACAAGTAAATTCCAATAAAGGAAACACAAGGACGACTCCAGAAAAACCCGTAGGGAAACAGAAATCGAAAGGAAAACAGAGACGTACGGTTAAAGGCGAGGAGAATTCATACTCCCACTCACGGCCGGTAAATCGAACCACCCGTTCTTCTCAAAATTCAACTCTCGCCGAGGCAGAGAGACGAGTTCAGAACAATGTTCGTAAAACGTCCACTTCAACAAATTCGAAGCACCAACCACGGAGCGCCGAGGCCGTTCCAGTAGTTCAGGACACTTCGAACCTTTCAGCTACAAACATCCACGCGATCAAACCCGTTTCTACGAGAGTAAAAGAATTATTCTCGTTACTCCGACTCGATCATTTGAACTCCGAGGAGTACAACGAAGTCGAAGGCTTAATAACGGAATTCGCGGATAGATTTCACCTACCGCATGAACCTCTAGAAGCTACAACGAAAGCTCAGCATCGAATAATTACTGTCGACGATACTCCAATCAATACGAAACAATATCGTTATCCACCCATACATAAGGAGGAAATTCAAAAACAAGTATCCGAAATGGTAGATAAGCACATAATTCAGGAATCAACGTCCGCATATAACTCTCCTCTATGGATAGTTCCAAAGAAGCCGGACTCTCAAGGCAACAAACGATGGCGCTTGGTCATCGATTTCCGCACTCTGAACGAGAAAACAAAGGGCGATGCGTACCCTCTTCCTAATATCACGGAGATTCTAGATCAGCTCGGTGGAGCAAAGTATTTTTCCGTATTCGACTTAGCATCAGGTTTTCACCAGATCCCTATGGATCCGCAAGACAAGCACAAGACTGCTTTTTCGACCCCGCATGGTCACTTCGAGTACAATCGGATGCCTTTCGGACTTAAGAACGCACCCGCTACGTTCCAGAGATTAATGGACCAGACTCTAACAGGATTGCAATGCAATCAAATGTTTGTCTATTTGGACGACATTGTCATATACGCAAGATCTATCGAGGAACACAGAATAAAGTTTAAAAAGCTAGTAGAGCGACTACGTAGAGCCAACTTGCAGTTACAGCCAGACAAATGTGAATTTTTACGCAAAGAAGTTACTTACCTAGGTCATATAATTACCGAAAAGGGAGTACTGCCAGACCCTCGAAAGATAGACTCAGTCCAAAATTTTCCAGTTCCCAAAACTGAAAAGAACATAAAACAATTCTTAGGTCTCACCGGATATTATAGAAAATTTATTAAGGATTATTCGAAAATCGCGAAACATCTGACGGAACTACTTAAAAGGAATAAAACTTTCGAATGGACAACGTTACAGCAAAATGCATTTGAAACATTAAAAAACGCCTTATGCGAACAACCCATACTTCAATACCCAGACTTTGGTAAACCGTTCAATCTAACCACAGACGCATCGGGTTTCGCTATCGGTGCAGTACTTAGCCAAGGCGAAATAGGAAAAGACCTGCCCGTCGCCTACACTTCACGGCTATTAAACGGCGCAGAGAAAAATTATTCTGTCATCGAAAAGGAACTTCTCGCAATAGTTTACGCGGTAAACCATTTCAGACCATATATCTACGGCAAAAAGTTTACTCTTGTAACGGACCACCAACCGTTAGTTTGGCTACATCGCGTAAAGGACCCAACATCACGCTTATTACGTTGGAGATTCAAGCTCGCAGAGTACGAGTATGACATCATCTACAAACAAGGCAAGGCTAACAGCAACGCTGATGCCTTATCGCGTAACCCGCCCGAAATTCCAATGTTACCACTCACAAGTAGAGAGACTTATAGCGACACATCATCGGACGATCTAATTTTCGATCCCCCAAGCGTAAACGCGCAGTTAACCAATCCCCAGTCCATAGAAAGCGATTTTGCAAGATTTCAATTAGAAAGAGACGTATTAGAACCCATAATGGAAGAAAATTCACCAGAAGCACAGCTAGAACAAAGAGAGGAAATAGAATCCGTAGTTAATGAAGACGAAACAACTAGTCGAGAATCTAGAATGGTCGACATATTTAATACGCCGGAAACAGGATACTTCGAAGTACCCCACAATTTCTTACAGGCAAAAGTCGCAATGTGCTTTGTGAATAGTACAGGTCAACCTGCAGACAGCGGCAGTAGAATGCTCCGAGAACATAAAATAATTAATTTCAATTTCGAAAATTTGCAACCAGGAGAAGTCACGAAAATCCAGAAATCCAAAACCTATTACATACTAGTTGTTCAGAGCTCCGAAACTTTTGAAAGGGCAATGAATACACTATACGAATTACTAAAACGCGACGAACAGAAGCGAGTTGCTATTTCAGAATCACCAGAGGGAATTATAACCTCAGATTGGGACACGGTAAAATCCCAGCTACACAATTTCGTGCACAATGGCATCACAGTAACCATATATAAAAATGAGATTAGAATTCCATCCCGAGAAGAAATACGAGAGATTATTGACGAGAACCATAGCACGGTTATCGGAGGCCATAAAGGCATGTCCAAAACATACGAGCGTATCAGAGACAAATATTACTGGGAAGGAATGAAACGCGATATACGAAATTTCGTTCGCCGTTGCGTCAGCTGCCAAAAGCGAAAGCTGACCCGTGTCAAAACTAAGCAACCAATGTTGATAACTGACACGCCACCGGAACCTTTCCATAAAGTAGCACTTGATATCGTAGGACCATTGCCAACGACCACACGCGATAACCAGTATCTTCTTACTATTCAAGATAACTTGACCAAATATTCCGTAGCAGTCCCTCTAAAGGAAGCTACGTCGATTCAGATAGGAGACGCCTTTCTGAAACGATTCATATGTCAGTTTGGAATTCCTACGTCAATCCTCACAGATCAAGGTGCACAATTTATCGGTTCGTTCACTAGAGCCTTAACTAAGCTACTTGGGATCAAGCAATTAAGAACTACAGCATTTCACCCACAGACAAACGGCTCTCTCGAAAGAAGCCATCACGTCCTGATCGAATACTTAAAACATTTCGTCTCCAGGCACCGCGAATGGGACGAACTAATAGAGCTATGCATGTTTAGCTATAACACTAGCACTCACGAAGCTACAAAATTTTCGCCACACGAACTTATATACGGACGCATAGCAAAATCCCCTCTAGACAGATCTCTAAAAACGGACGAAACATACCCGGAGTACATCTCAAACTTAATAGACAAATTACATTCAATTAGAGAATTTGCAAAGGCAAATACAGAAAAGGCAAAGGAAAAGTCTAAATTCCATTATGATAAAAAACAAAACGTTCAAAGTTTCGAAACCCACGATTGGGCTTACCTACTGAAAGGAAATCCAACAGGCAAATTCAGCGATCAGTACGACGGTCCATTTGAAATTACCGAAATACTTGATAACGGAAACGTAAAAATCCGAATACAAAATCGCGAGAAAATCGTTCACCCAAATCGTTTAAAACACTCTTACGGTCATAATTCCTCTATGTAACGCAAAGAACACTCTAATCGTTTTTCTGTTCACAGATCACCATGAGATCCAGCATCATTATATTCTTTCTTTCAATTTTTACGGCAAATGCTTTAATTGCATACGATTGTGGCTCGCCTAATATGAATATTACGACAATGTCATTAAAATCAATCGGGGAATGTAATATACCGACGCAAAAGCCTATCATCGAGGATACCTACATACAACTACTTCAACTATCGGAATTCTCAAACGCGCACGTCACACAATGCAAAGTAGAAGTAGACAGAACCATATTCCGATGTGGAATGTTTTCCCACCTTTCTGCAGTCGCAAACGGGAGAATGGACTATGTAATGGAAATAAGTTCCGACGCATGTCTAAAAATGCATTTAACTCGCGCGTTCGCCTTCGGACAAAAGGATTTGATCACGGGTATCCGCCCAAACGATACAGTAACAAAAAGCGTCACCATTGCCGGTTTAATAAACAATGACGGAAAATGCGAAGGAGTATATTATTCAGATCCGTATGGTACATGGGAAACTGTTGTCGTTCAAGCAATTGTCAAAATCACACT
Organism: Nysson spinosus; assembly: GCA_910591585.2. NCBI lineage: Eukaryota > Metazoa > Arthropoda > Insecta > Hymenoptera > Crabronidae > Nysson > Nysson spinosus. Next base: position 10,557 of record CAJUYC020000038.1, on the reverse strand, counting down.
TAAAGATTATTTTGGAATTACCAAACCAGATAATAATAAAATCATTTTACATTCGGGAACCCAATGCATATTATCCGAAGGATATTGCATGGATTTAGAAGGAGGAAACACATTCTGGGCCCCAGTACCAAACGATCATTGTAAATTTAACAATTACGACGTCTTATTCGAAGGCAAAGCAAATAAAATTTTCGATAACTATACAGAATCTACGGAAGTTTATGCAATAACGACTCAAGATATTACTTTCGCTCTAACGAAAAAGGGTCAAATGAAACTTTGCAATTACATAATGACCAAGACTGAACATCCAAAGTTATTCATTCTGGAAACAAAACCAGGAGAGTCATTCGCTGTAAAAAGACCAACCGCGGTCAACAATCTAGATATTTTCACTTACGTAAACAGTAAATTCATTTATTTGGAAAAACATATTAAACATCAAATGACGAAGTTGTATAGAGAAGTTATAACACAGCAATGCGAAATAGAAAAGCAGATGCTTGAAAACGCATTGACTTTGGCGAAATTAGTACCGGAAGATTTTTCATACCACATAATGAGAAGCCCTGGCTACATGTCAGTAGTAGCAGGAGAGGTGGTACATCTCGTAAAATGCGTACCCGTCACGGTCAAGCGCCGCGAAACGCAACACTGTTATCAACAACTACCGGTATCAAGAGGAAACAGTTCTCTATTCATGGCACCCCGAACACATATACTATTGAAAACAGGCATTCAAACTGATTGCAACCCGTACGTGCCTACGATGTATCAACTAGACGGAATATGGTACAAGATTATGCCAAGCGCAGCCTCAACTATACCGCCGAAAGAATTACAACCCGCGACACGGAACACGTGGACCTATTCGAACCCTGAATCACTGGCTACATCGGGGATATATTCAGCCGATGAATTAAACAAGCTACGAGATCATATAATGTTTCCCGTCGAAAAGCCAGCAGTACTAAACACCATCGCAAGAAGCATGACTGGTCAGGATGCTGATAAACAAGGAATAAATTTCGTGAACTTACTGGACGAAGCCGCCCTTGAACAAATCGCCAACTCCACATGGAATAAACTCTGGGGAATATTCACGGGTTTCGGTACAGTCAGTGCAGGAATCCTAGGAATTTGGATCGCCGCGAAATTGGTAAAGTTCGTACTTGACACCGCCCTCCACGGATACGCCCTACATAACGTTTACGGATGGAGCGTACACCTGATCGGTTCCGTATGGGACAGCGTGACGAACGTACTATTACACTTAAAAGATCGACCACCAAGGACAAGCACTGCGAGCACTAACACCGACAGTAAGACCGAAGAAGAACACACTAACATATCACCATCCGCACCATCAGCCAGCAACACACCCGAGACAGTACGTACAGAGGGACAACAGGTATACTTCACGCGAATAGAGTAACGACCATCCACGGTGGAAGAACATTTCGGACTAACCGCTCCCTATTTTTACCTGGATCCCCCACGTGTAAAGACACGTGCTCGCTCGAAGCGCCTCACACATGGTGCATACATAACTAGTATATTGAGAACACTTGGGCAATAATTCTTTGACATAGGGTGCATATATAATTAGTACATCGCGAACACTTGCGCAATAATTCTTTGACATAGGGTGCATATATAATTAGTACATCGCGAACACTTGCGCGATAATCCTTTAACATAGGGTGCATATATAATTAGTATTTCGAGGACACTTGCGCGATAATCCTTTGACATAGGGTGCATATATAATTAGCATATCGAGAACACTTGGGTGATAATCCCACAGCGTAGGGTGCATGCTTAATCAACCATATACCTCCTACGCGATAACCCCTAACACCTGAACAAACACAAGTGCGCAAGACCTCAGGGAAGGTCTCCCATGCGATAATCTTCCTAGAACGCAAGGCGTTCCGACTTATCTCAAGTCTAGCGTTACAAGAAATATCTAATCTTCAACAAATGGGAATGAAACTACGGCGAGGTTGTCACGTACGCAATTTGTATAAAAGTCGCCACGACCTGATTAGAAATCAGCAGTTCTTGACTTACCTTCGTCGAGACAACAGACGTACGCTGCAACACATCAAGATGCCAGTAACTACCAGATGGGTCATCGACAATGCCTCAACCATTGCTGCTCTCCTTAACGCAGCCACGGCCTTACAAGGATTAGCTGAAGAATCATCCGATAATGGCTACGTGTCCATGCAATCACAAGGACATCTCCTTGCCATCCCACCAAGGATTGAGCCAACACCAAGGGACCTGGATGAACCGTCCACCGACGAAGTCGACTCCATAATCGACCTGGACTGGACTCCACCAGCGGGATCATTGTCGCCAAACGACACGATCATTACCGAAATCCTGGACGATCTTCGTTTCAACCGGTGTTCATCGAACACCAGCACAGAGGTTCACCCGGACAACAACGAGAGACCATGGTGGCTTCAATCCCCGGGACCATCCTCATCTACATACTCGCCAGTCCAAGCATCGTCACCTGTATCCTCCATATACGAAGGACAGGATGATTCAGATATTACACTGGTGGATACGCAGGAAGCATACGACAGACCGCCAATCCCGCGGCCACTGCCGATGCATCCCGGACCAGCAAACGCAGAATTATACGAAGCATCGTATCTGCAGCCAAGGCCGACGCATTCCAGCCCATACTACTATGGCGACCTGGCAACAATCTGTCCTCCTTACTCAGGACAGTACATGCAGCCACAACACCAACAGCAGCAACATCGGTTTCCATCAGAGTCACCGGAGACCCCAAGGGGCTATCCATTGTGCTGCCCCTGGTCGTGTTTGGGAATGATACACCATCAACCTGGTATCGAAACATACGATATAAGTCATTATTAAAATTAGATTAGCAACCGCCGTACATTCATTCACCATCGTGCCAATACTTGTAACAAACGCTTTAAAAATTATAAAACTAACAAAAGAAATATATCATTAAGATTTGCATTGTTTCAGTAAACAAAATTAACTAACAGGCGCAAAATGAATCGCCTAACGTATCTATAATTGCGAAAACCTGGGTACGAATTTTTCTTTCGGAGTTAAAGAAAAATTCTTCCTTAGGGGGGGAGGTGTGACGGCTGGCGTCACTACCTTTCCTTTAGCCGTTAAGTCTACTTCCAGAATATTCTAGATCCATACATTAAAGCGAAACAGATAGCAAGCAGCTATACCTTCTAAAGTAGACTAACCTATATTACACGCATGAGATGAAAGTAGAACATTCTAGAATACTCTCGAAAGCCGAGCACATTCGATGATCTCATACGCAGAGAACAAAGGCTCCATTATATTCTCAAGGCTCCTTCAGAGCAGACCGATGACATCATTTCCACAGAACAAAGAGCTCTTTTATTCAAGAGCGCATCCGAGCCAATGAGATCACCGACAACGAGTCGAAACACGACTCGCATAAATTAGATAAGTTCTAGCACCTTCTGCGAAAGGTAATAATCTCTTTCAGCAGCCTAAACAGCTATGACTCATACAACGCCTTCTGCGAAAGGTAATAATCTCTTTCAGCAGCCTAAACAGCTATGACTCATACAACGCCTTCTGCGAAAGGTAATATAATCTCTTTCAATAGCCTAAGCAGCTATGACTCATACAACGCCTTCTGCGAAAGGTAATAAAACTCCGATAAGCCATGAGTCATCGCCGTTGAGATGGATACCATAAGCCATGACTCATAAGATAAAGCGCTTATCTTCGAGGTCTTCCAAGAACTCAGGAAGTACTTAAGATTAACATCGACCAATAGCGAACAAGCATTCTCATGACACATACTGCACAACCGAGTATAAATAAGGGCAGTCAAGGCAGTTCGAACGCAGTCGTAAAGAGTCAGTCGTAAAAGGCAGTCAAAAAGTAGCAGTCTAAGAGTTCAGTCAGTTCACGTCAGTCAGTCTTAAGAAGTCAGTTCAGTAGTCAGCGTAGTTCATCAGGCAAGTGCAGTCTGTGTCAGCGAGTAAGAGTCAAGTCTACGCTAAACCTACATGTAAGTCTTTATAATATTGTAACATATACTTTTCTATTCTATAATATACGTACCTTAAAGAGAAGTTCACCAATATCTTATTGAATCTCACCCACAAGATCCTAGCATCTTGTTCCTCCTATACAATTCTTGTATTACTTACCTTATCATGGAACAATTGTGAAGGAAGGGAGCCCGTACAATCTCTTTATTATTATCGTAAGGATAACTAGGCAAGGAAGGGAATCTTTATTAATCTGTCCAAGCCCAATATACTATTTCCATTTCTCCTTGGACAATACCCTTCTAAGAATCAATTCTACATCCCAATGTAAGAACATCCTCTATGCACTTTAGTGCTTAACCGTAGCGAGCCGAATCCCTCATTTTTACGTGACGAACACTCGTTACGCCGGACTAAGTAAGGACCCTCCGTGTCCATTACGACACGTCGGTAACGGGCCGTGACAAGAGAAAACTTACCTTTGCGTCGAAACCATGCCCTTCCAAAATTCTTTTCGATGAAATTCTCGATGCCATTCGAATTTTCACGTCAATTTACACGGAAAATGCGGTCTCTCGTTTCTGAAATAGGGAAATCTGGAAAAAGTGCGAAACTATCGCCTGAAATGCGAAAACTGTCTATTTCCGAGAGAAAACTTACCTTTGCGTCGAAACCATGCCCTTCCAAAATTCTTTTCGATGAAATTCTCGATGCCATTCGAATTTTCACGTCAATTTACACGGAAAATGCGGTCTCTCGTTTCTGAAATAGGGAAATCTGGAAAAAGTGCGAAACTATCGCCTGAAATGCGAAATCTGTCGATTTCAGAGAGAAAACTTACCTTTGCGTCGAAACCATGCCCTTCCAAAATTCTTTTCGATGAAATTCTCGATGCCATTCGAATTTTCACGTCAATTTACACGGAAAATGCGGTCTCTCGTTTCTGAAATAGGGAAATCTGGAAAAAGTGCGAAACTATCGCCTGAAATGCGAAATCTGTCGATTTCAGAGAGAAAACTTACCTTTGCGTCGAAACCATGCCCTTCCAAAATTCTTTTCGATGAAATTCTCGATGCCATTCGAATTTTCACGTCAATTTACACGGAAAATGCGGTCTCTCGTTTCTGAAATAGGGAAATCTGGAAAAAGTGCGAAACTATCGCCTGAAATGCGAAATCTGTCGATTTCAGAGAGAAAACTTACCTTTGCGTCGAAACCATGCCCTTCCAAAATTCTTTTCGATGAAATTCTCGATGCCATTCGAATTTTCACGTCAATTTACACGGAAAATGCGGTCTCTCTTTTCTGAAATAGGGAAATCTGGAAAAAGTGCGAAACTATCGCCTGAAATGCGAAATCTGTCGATTTCAGAGAGAAAACTTACCTTTGCGTCGAAACCATGCCCTTCCAAAATTCTTTTCGATGAAATTCTCGATGCCATTCGAATTTTCACGTCAATTTACACGGAAAATGCGGTCTCTCGTTTCTGAAATAGGGAAATCTGGAAAAAGTGCGAAACTATCGCCTGAAATGCGAAATCTGTCGATTTCAGAGAGAAAACTTACCTTTGCGTCGAAACCATGCCCTTCCAAAATTCTTTTCGATGAAATTCTCGATGCCATTCGAATTTTCACGTCAATTTACACGGAAAATGCGGTCTCTCGTTTCTGAAATAGGGAAATCTGGAAAAAGTGCGAAACTATCGCCTGAAATGCGAAATCTGTCGATTTCAGAGAGAAAACTTACCTTTGCGTCGAAACCATGCCCTTCCAAAATTCTTTTCGATGAAATTCTCGATGCCATTCGAATTTTCACGTCAATTTACACGGAAAATGCGGTCTCTCGTTTCTGAAATAGGGAAATCTGGAAAAAGTGCGAAACTATCGCCTGAAATGCGAAATCTGTCGATTTCAGAGAGAAAACTTACCTTTGCGTCGAAACCATGCCCTTCCAAAATTCTTTTCGATGAAATTCTCGATGCCATTCGAATTTTCACGTCAATTTACACGGAAAATGCGGTCTCTCGTTTCTGAAATAGGGAAATCTGGAAAAAGTGCGAAACTATCGCCTGAAATGCGAAATCTGTCGATTTCAGAGAGAAAACTTACCTTTGCGTCGAAACCATGCCCTTCCAAAATTCTTTTCGATGAAATTCTCGATGCCATTCGAATTTTCACGTCAATTTACACGGAAAATGCGGTCTCTCGTTTCTGAAATAGGGAAATCTGGGAAAAAGTGCGAAACTATCGCCTGAAATGCGAAATCTGTCGATTTCAGAGAGAAAACTTACCTTTGCGTCGAAACCATGCCCTTCCAAAATTCTTTTCGATGAAATTCTCGATGCCATTCGAATTTCACGTCAATTTACACGGAAAATGCGGTCTCTCGTTTCTGAAATAGGGAAATCTGGAAAAAAGTGCGAAACTATCGCCTGAAATGCGAAATCTGTCGATTTCAGAGAGAAAACTTACCTTTGCGTCGAAACCATGCCCTTCCAAAATTCTTTTCGATGAAATTCTCGATGCCATTTCGAATTTTCACGTCAATTTACACGGAAAAATGCGGTCTCTCGTTTCTGAAATAGGGAAATCTGGAAAAAGTGCGAAACTATCGCCTGAAATGCGAAATCTGTCGATTTCAGAGAGAAACTTACCTTTGCGTCGAAACCATGCCCTTCCAAAATTCTTTTCGATGAAATTCTCGATGCCATTCGAATTTTCACATCAATTTACACGGAAAATGCGGTCTCTCGTTTCTGAAATAGGGAAATCTGGAAAAAGTGCGAAACTATCGCCTGAAATGCGAAATCTGTCGATTTCAGAGAGAAAACTTACCTTTGCGTCGAAACCATGCCCTTCCAAAATTCTTTTCGATGAAATCTCGATGCCATTCGAATTTTCACGTCAATTTACACGGAAAATGCGGTCTCTCGTTTCTGAAATAGGGAAATCTGGAAAAAGTGCGAAACTATCGCCTGAAATGCGAAATCTGTCGATTTCAGAGAGAAAACTTACCTTTGCGTCGAAACCATGCCCTTCCAAAATTCTTTTCGATGAAATTCTCGATGCCATTTCGAATTTTCACGTCAATTTACACGGAAAATGCGGTCTCCTCGTTTCTGAAATAGGGAAATCTGGAAAAAGTGCGAAACTATCGCCTGAAATGCGAATCTGTCGATTTCAGAGAGAAAACTTACCTTTGCCGTCGAAACCATGCCCTTCCAAAATTCTTTTCGATGAAATTCTCGATGCCATTCGAATTTTCACGTCAATTACACGGAAAATGCGGTCTCTCGTTCTGAAATAGGGAAATCTGGAAAAAGTGCGAAACTATCGCCTGAAATGCGAAATCTGTCGATTTCAGAGAGAAAACTTACCTTTGCGTCGAAACCATGCCCTTCCAAAATTCTTTTCGATGAAATTCTCGATGCCATTCGAATTTTCACGTCAATTTACACGGAAAATGCGGTCTCTCGTTTCTGAAATAGGGAAATCTGGAAAAAGTGCGAAACTATCGCCTGAAATGCGAAATCTGTCGATTTCAGAGAGAAAACTTACCTTTGCGTCGAAACCATGCCCTTCCAAAATTCTTTTCGATGAAATCTCGATGCCATTTCGAATTTTCGCGTCAATTTACACGGAAAATGCGGTCTCTCGTTTCTGAAATAGGGAAATCTGGAAAAAGTGCGAAACTATCGCCTGAAATGCGAAATCTGTCGATTTCAGAGAGAAAACTTACCTTTGCGTCGAAACCATGCCCTTCCAAAATTCTTTTCGATGAAATTCTCGATGCCATTCGAATTTTCACGTCAATTTACACGGAAAATGCGGTCTCTCGTTTCTGAAATAGGGAAATCTGGAAAAAGTGCGAAACTATCGCCTGAAATGCGAAATCTGTCGATTTCAGAGAGAAAACTTACCTTTGCGTCGAAACCATGCCCTTCCAAAATTCTTTTCGATGAAATTCTCGATGCCATTCGAATTTTCACGTCAATTTACACGGAAAATGCGGTCTCTCGTTTCTGAAATAGGGAAATCTGGAAAAAGTGCGAAACTATCGCCTGAAATGCGAAATCTGTCGATTTCAGAGAGAAAACTTACCTTTGCGTCGAAACCATGCCCTTCCAAAATTCTTTTCGATGAAATTCTCGATGCATTCGAATTTTCACGTCAATTTACACGGAAAATGCGGTCTCTCGTTTCTGAAATAGGGAAATCTGGAAAAAGTGCGAAACTATCGCCTGAAATGCGAAAACTGTCTATTTCCGAGAGAAAACTTACCTTTGCGTCGAAACCATGCCCTTCCAAAATTCTTTTCGATGAAATTCTCGATGCCATTCGAATTTTCACGTCAATTTACACGGAAAATGCGGTCTCTCGTTTCTGAAATAGGGAAATCTGGAAAAAGTGCGAACTATCGCCTGAAATGCGAAATCTGTCGATTGCAGAGAGAAAACTTACCTTTGCGTCCGAAACCATGCCCTTCCAAAATTCTTTTCGATGAAATTCTCGATGCCATTCGAATTTTCACGTCAATTTACACGGAAAATGCGGTCTCTCGTTTCTGAAATAGGGAAATCTGGAAAAAGTGCGAAACTATCGCCTGAAATGCGAAATCTGTCGATTTCAGAGAGAAAACTTACCTTTGCGTCGAAACCATGCCCTTCCAAAATTCTTTATGATGAAATTCTCGATGCCATTCGAATTTTCACGTCAATTTACACGGAAAATGCGGTCTCTCGTTTCTGAAATAGGGAAATCTGGAAAAAGTGCGAAACTATCGCCTGAAATGCGAAATCTGTCGATTTCAGAGAGAAAACTTACCTTTGCGTCGTAACCATGCCCTTCCAAAATTCTTTTCGATGAAATTCTCGATGCATTCGAATTTTCACGTCAATTTACACGGAAAATGCGGTCTCTCGTTTCTGAAATAGGGAAATCTGGAAAAAGTGCGAAACTATCGCCTGAAATGCGAAATCTGTCGATTTCAGAGAGAAAACTTACCTTTGCGTCGAAACCATGCCCTTCCAAAATTCTTTTCGATGAAATTCTCGATGCCATTCGAATTTTCACGTCAATTTACACGGAAAATGCGGTCTCTCGTTTCTGAAATAGGGAAATCTGGAAAAAGTGCGAAACTATCGCCTGAAATGCGAAATCTGTCGATTGCAGAGAGAAAACTTACCTTTGCGTCGAAACCATGCCCTTCCAAAATTCTTTTCGATGAAATTCTCGATGCCATTCGAATTTTCACGTCAATTTACACGGAAAATGCGGTCTCTCGTTTCTGAAATAGGGAAATCTGGAAAAAGTGCGAAACTATCGCCTGAAATGCGAAATCTGTCGATTTCAGAGAGAAAACTTACCTTTGCGTCGAAACCATGCCCTTCCAAAATTCTTTTCGATGAAATTCTCGATGCCATTCGAATTTTCACGTCAATTTACACGGAAAATGCGGTCTCTCGTTTCTGAAATAGGGAAATCTGGAAAAAGTGCGAAACTATCGCCTGAAATGCGAAATCTGTCGATTTCAGAGAGAAAACTTACCTTTGCGTCGAAACCATGCCCTTCCAAAATTCTTTTCGATGAAATTCTCAATGCCATTCGAATTTTCACGTCAATTTACACGGAAAATGCGGTCTCTCGTTTCTGAAATAGGGAAATCTGGAAAAAGTGCGAAACTATCGCCTGAAATGCGAAATCTGTCGATTTCAGAGAGAAAACTTACCTTTGCGTCGAAACCATGCCCTTCCAAAATTCTTTTCGATGAAATTCTCGATGCCATTCGAATTTTCACGTCAATTTACACGGAAAATGCGGTCTCTCGTTTCTGAAATAGGGAAATCTGGAAAAAGTGCGAAACTATCGCCTGAAATGCGAAATCTGTCGATTTCAGAGAGAAAACTTACCTTTGCGTCGAAACCATGCCCTTCCAAAATTCTTTTCGATGAAATTCTCGATGCCATTCGAATTTTCACGTCAATTTACACGGAAAATGCGGTCTCTCGTTTCTGAAATAGGGAAATCTGGAAAAAGTGCGAAACTATCGCCTGAAAATGCGAAATCTGTCGATTGCAGAGAGAAAACTTACCTTTGCGTCGAAACCATGCCCTTCCAAAATTCTTTTCGATGAAATTCTCGATGCCATTCGAATTTTCACGTCAATTTACACGGAAAATGCGGTCTCTCGTTTCTGAAATAGGGAAATCTGGAAAAAGTGCGAAACTATCGCCTGAAATGCGAAATCTGTCGATTTCAGAGAGAAAACTTACCTTTGCGTCGAAACCATGCCCTTCCAAAATTCTTTTCGATGAAATTCTCGATGCAATCGAATTTTCACGTCAATTTACACGGAAAATGCGGTCTCTCGTTTCTGAAATAGGGAAATCTGGAAAAAGTGCGAAACTATCGCCTGAAATGCGAAATCTGTCGATTTCAGAGAGAAAACTTACCTTTGCGTCGAAACCATGCCCTTCCAAAATTCTTTTCGATGAATTCTCAATGCCATTCGAATT